>LNAC01000279.1:1531633-1574441 GCA_002007465.1 Ailurus styani
TCTGCCTACTTGTAATCTCTCTCTCTCTCTGTCATATAAATAAATAAAATCTTCAAAAAAAAGAGAGAAAATAAACTAGAATAATAGAAAATACTTGATTAATCCAAAAGAAGGCAGGAAAGGAATAGCAGAAGAATAAAGAAGAGAGAGGGCCAGCCCAAGTGGTCATCACATGAAAAGAGACTCAGCATTCAATAGGTATCAGGGAAAAACTAAGTAAGGCGAAAATGACATATCACTTCACCTCTACTCAAATAGCCAAAGTATACACTTTTTAATGTTGGGTCTTTTTTTTTTCTTTCTTTCTTTCTTTCTTTCTTTCTTTCTTTTTTTTTTTTTTTTTTTTTTTTTAAAGATTTTATTTATTCATTTGACACAGAGAGANGCACACCTGAGTGTCGGGGGCAAGGCAGAGAGAGGGAGAGAGAATGTCAAGCCAACTCCCCAGTGAGCATGGAGCCCAACTTGGGACTCGATCCCATGACCCTGAGATCATGACCTGAGCCCAAATCAGGAGTCAGCCGCTTAACCGCCTGAGCCACCCAGGCGCCCCCAAAATAAAAATGTTTTCAAACCTGCCAACACCACATGTAGACCTCAGGGTAAGCCTCCCTCCCGGAGACATAGTTCCGAGGCTCCGGGCGCCCCAAAATAAAAATGTTTTCAAACCTGCCAACACCACATGTAGACCTCAGGGTAAGCCTCCCTCCCGGAGACATAGTTCCGAGGCTCCGGGAGCACAGACACTAAGATTTCTCCCTGCTGACCACACTGACGCCACGTCCTGGCCCCATGCCTGGCTCTCGTTTGGAAGAGGGTTTTTTTTTCCCCTTGTTTTCTTGTTTTACAGTCTAAGAAGTGCTTTTTTGTAGCACAGTTGACACACAGTGTTACATTACTTCCCAATGTACAGCACAGTGATGTAACAACCCTGTCGGTTCTGACCATCAGGCACCACTGCGCCACACTGTCATTGACATACTCCCCGTGCTATGCCTCTATTTCCCAGACTTACTCCCACTCTCCTTCCCCCATTTCGCCCATCCCCCCACGCCTCCTCCCCGTGGAGAACAGCAGGGAGGTTCCTCGAAAATTAAACCTAAGGAAAAAAAAAAAAGAAAATTAAACCTAGAATGACCATATGATGCAATAATTCCACTAGGTATTTGCCCAAAGAAAATGAAAACACGAATTTGAAAAGATAGGGGCACCCGAACGTTTATTGAAGCTAAATGTATAAAAACCAAGATATGAAAGTTTCCTTCCTGGAGGGAGAGGAGGGAAAGGGCAAAGCTTTCGTGCTCCGTTGAAGCCAAGCTCGGGCTTGTGAGCCGTCAGGGGACTCCTCCTGGGCTCTTTTCCCTCGGAGCAGACCTATTGGAACTGTTTTTTCACATAGGAATTTAGAAAACGCATGAGTTCAGCACAAATACTGGTTTAGCAATTCCTTTTAATAATGGCAAGCATGATGCTATTCCTATTAATCGATGTCTATTCTTTCTCCAGATCCTTTTCTCCTGTGACAGCATTTGTTTTTTTTTTAAGGTTGCTGGAACTTGTGCCCAAATGGTCTTTCCTGGTAGCCCATTACATCGTCTCTAGGCTCCAAAGAGCCTGTTACATTATGTATGGGGATATTGCGTGTGCCGTGGCTACGGGGAAGGTCCACAGCATTTGGTCTGTCCCACTGCTCGGCCCCGTCCACAGAGACCTGGGCTGAAGGAGCGGCCGGCTAGCAAATGTTCATAGCAGCCTGATACCTAGTAGCCACAGAGCGGAAATGACCCAGATGTCCCCGGCCGGGTGACCAGTTAAACACACCGGCAGCACCATGGAGCAGTACACAGCAATCAAAAGGAACGCGCTGCGGGCAGGTGCAGGGCCGAGAGAACGGGGCTCGATGAAGAAATCCCGCCCCAAAGAGGTGACGTGCTCTGTGATTCTGTGACAGAACACCCTTGAAATGACAAAATCACAGAGCTGGAAAACAGGATCAGGAGAAGGTATGGGGTACGCAGGGAAGGGGACGGATCGTGATGCATTTGGGCTGGATCAATGTCACTGTCTCAGTCAAGGTGGGCACCAGAGCCCAGCCACCTGTCACCTCTGGGCAGAAAAGAGATAAAGGGCAACTTACAATTGCACTCCAAATAAAAGTTTAATTAAAACCCTAACTGGGGCGCCTGGGGGGCTCAGTCAGTGAAGCATCTGCCCTGGGCTCAGGTCATGATCTCAGGGTCCTGGGATCGAGCCCCGTGTCGGGCTCCCTGCTCAGCAAGACGTCTGCTTCTCCCTCTTCTCTGTGCTCTCTTTCTCTCTCTCTCTCTCTAAATAAAATAATAAACATCTTTAAAAAACAAAACCCAACTGACTTTAAAGTAGTAACACACGAGTCTCCGAAGAATCCACAAGGAGCCGTGTGGTGCTTCCAGCAGTTTGCACCGCGCCGGCTCCTCTCTGCTGGGGGGGGCGATGAGGCGCTTCTCCCGGGCAGGGCTGCGCTGGGCCAGGCAGCCTGGTCCCCGCCCTCGGGGCTGCAGGTGTCCGGACATGCAGCCGAGCCGTCCACGAATTGGACCCCTGGGTGGGCCAATAGGTCCACCAAAGAAACGTAGACATAGGAACAATTCGGAGCAGTCGAGGACAGGCCGTTTAGACGTTTTTTCCTACTAAGCGAACAAACCCCTGGGGGAGGTGGGAGCCGAGGAAAGTGAGGGTAAAACCAGCAGCCCAGCGTGCTGGAGGGGGCATCAGGACACTCCCCGAGGCCCCCTTGTTGTGAAGCCGCGATCAGGGTCCACCCTCCGACCTTGCAACTGCCCTTCTGGCTCTCTTTTAGGAAACGGTCTCTCCCCTGCCTGGGCGGGTGAAACACCTGCTGTTACCACCCAGTTAACACGGGGTGCTGGGGGCACGGAGGGTGAAAGGGCAGAGCTGGGGTGCACCCGGAGCCCCGCCCCTCCTGGCAACAGCGGCTGTCCTTGGGCGTCGTCGGCGCGAAGGGCACAGTGCCGGCGTCTGCGTGCACGGACACAGCACCCTCTTCCCTGGTCTGCCTCTGCGTCAGGTGACTCGAATAATCAGGGTGACGAAGTCAGACCTGGCACTGCGGACGACATCTCCGGACATTCTGCCCAGAGCTCCCGCGGTTAGTTCCATTGCCTGCTTTCTTGGCGTCCTGACAGCCTGGATCGCCGCTTTCTCCTTCCCAGCTGAGGGTGAGCCCCGAGAGGCCTGGCCGGCCCCTGTGTCCTGCTCCGTGGGGCCAGGAGGTGGTGATGGGGGGCGGGGGGGACGACCACCTTGCTGCAGACCCTCATTGTTTTGGCCGTTCTCGCGCCCAGGGAGCTGCCCCTGCCTTCGCCAGCCTCTCCCGTGCCAGCCCCTGGCGTGGCTCATGTGGGGCCGCGGGGGCAGGAGGGGGCGGTCGGAGGCAAGTGCCGGTTCAGGACTCACCTCCAGAGGCACCAGAACCCGGTCGGAATCACTGGGATGGGTGGCGTCAGCTAACCCAGATTTCTGCACGTCTCTTCCCACCGAGCCAGCACGATGTAACACGGGCCGATCAGAGGAGCCCGAGTGGGGCACCCAGCCCCTAGGAGACATGTTGGGGGCCCCAGGCCATATGCCCACAGTTCAGTCTCATCCGTGGCAGCTGGATGGCCTGGGCGCTGGTAGGCTCCCCCCTCCAGGACCTGCTGGGGGCTCCACTTTCCTGCCCCAGGCCCGGGACCTTCTCCAAGGGCCAGAGCGGGAAGTGCCAGAAGTCTCCACCCCTCCCTGGAGTGCGTGGACAACGGTGCATGCCTCCCTTTCTCAGAGACGCCAGACCAGTGACAGCCACTGCCACTCCTCGTCCTGCCCTTCCTCGCCCTCCCTGCCCATCCCTCCTCTCTCGGGGCCACCAGCAAGTAAGCCACCGGCGCCCAGCCCCCGAGTCCCCTCAAGATGCAGCCGGTCGGTG
The DNA here is from genome assembly GCA_002007465.1 of Ailurus styani. NCBI lineage: Eukaryota > Metazoa > Chordata > Mammalia > Carnivora > Ailuridae > Ailurus > Ailurus styani. The sequence continues at coordinate 1,535,598 of LNAC01000279.1, forward strand.
ACGGATGAAGTCCCACTGTGCACACACAGGCCCCACGACCACCCTGCGAGGGGCACCCACGGCCGCCCCAAGGTCTCAAACAGATGCATCCACGGCCAGGTTACCGAAAATCAAGGATTCATTTGCTTTTTAAAAAAAATGTTTAACGTACGATTCAATTTAATTAACATATAGTGTATTGTTAGTTTCAGAGGTAGAGTTTAGCGGTCCATCTGTTGCCTACAAGACCCAGGGCTCATTCCATCTTGTGCCCTCACCTAAAGCTAAATGTTTATACTCTGCCCCAGAACTTGCCCAGCTCGGAGGATCACACTTACTCAATGCTTCATTGTGGACGTTGAGTACTTCATTGTTAGTAACAGGCAACTGGCTTCTCCCTGCGGCTTTTAAGTGAATTTGGAGGACCACATCCCCATAGGGCTGTGGCTACCCTGGCCCGGCTGTCGCATGCCCCAGCCCAGTTCTGGTCGGCCCGAAGGCCTCCCTCCAGGGGGTTGGCCAGCTGTCCCCGGCAGACGGGGCCCGGAGCTCCAGATGGCTTTGGAACCGGCTGACAAGGTGTGGGGTTGGCGGAGGCTCACCCAGGCCTGCTGCTCTCCCTGTGCCTCCTGATCTCGGGCCCCAGGGGCTGCTTCCCGGTGGCTCAGCAGCCCCTGCAGACCCCAGAGCCCTCCCCGCGCCCTCCTGCCTCTTCCTTTGCAGAGATCTCTGCAGACCCACACAACCAGGGGAGAGGGCGAGGGGAAGGAAGCAGGACGAGGTCCTGGCGACCCCAGCTCGAGCTCCTGTGCCTTTCCGGCTTCGGGATGGAGGAAGGAGCTCCATCATTACTTAAGGGCATTCCCATGTCCCGAGGCTGGGGACACAGACAGAGAGGCTGATCTTGCTAGTAGGAGAACATTTACTCGACCCTGCCGGCAGTCCAAGGCGGAACCCGGACAAAAAGCAACCGTATTCAAGGCCGAACACTGATGAGTAAGGTACAGGTGAGGGAGACCTTTCCAACCAGACCACAGGCACCTCTTCCCGGCACGGGGACGCAAAGCAGTGTTGACCGTCCACTGAGCCCCCACGAGAGCCTCGGTGACTTTCCAAACAGTAGGAATAATCCAGACATATCTCCTGCTCAGAACGCAACAGTACCAGAAATTGACAACAAAGTAAGGACACCGAACAGCCTTTCTACTTGGAATCTATGTATTTTCTCCTCAACGGCTCTTGGGTCAAAGGGCAACTGTCGACCGGACTGCACAGCTCGTGAGTGCCCGACACACTGAGAGCAGAGCGCCGTGGGGCCCCTGGATCACGCCTCGTGGCGAGCACGCGGCCTCGCGCGCAAACATACCAGTATATTAGAAGGGGGAGTGAAAATAGATGAATTCAGCACTGGCTTGGAAGGTTGGGAAATGAAACCCAAACCTGGTGGCCAGGGAGCAGACGTCCGTGGTGAGAAGCGAGAGCCCAGGGAGCCGCGGCTGGCACCGCAGGAGCTGAGGACACGGGGACAAGGTGCCAGCCAGTGCACTGAGTGTGACCGCAGAAACGAGGATGAGTGGCTGAAAGCGACTCGTCTGTACTGATTTAACTTAAACAGCTATTTGTTTAAAATAAATCTTAAAGTGGGGTGAAATTTGATTTTCTAGGGAAAAAATGGACTCTGGAAAATAAACACTAAACAGGTAACTTCCAAATCATAGAGAATATTGTTAAAGCTGTTCCTCCCCCCAAACAGCCACCAACTCAGACGGCTTCCCAGGGAAAGTCCACCCTCTCTAAACTACTCCAGAGCCAAGAAAAAGAGAGAGGGACGCCTGGGGGGCTCCATCAGTGAGGTGTCTGCCTTCGGCTCAGGTCATGATCTCAGGGTCCTGGGATCGAGTCCCACATTGGGCTCCCTGCTCAGCGGGGAGCCTGCTTCTCCCTCTGCCTCTGTCTGCCACTCCCCCTGCTTGTGCTCTCTCTCTCTCTCTCTCTCTCTCTGTCTCAAATAAATAAAATCTTTTTTATTTTTATTTTTTTAAATAAAATATTTTTTTAAAAAAAGAAAGAAAAAAGAGGGAAAAATTACAACACTCTTATATTAAGGAAATATAATATTTAAGCAAAACCTGATAAAGGCTGCACAAAAAAAAATCTAGTGACCAAGGTAACTTACAAATATCAATATGAAAGTCTTAAAATATTAGCAAGTAGAATCCATCAACATGCTGAAGAATAATGGATTAGCAGACAGAGTCTGTTGCAAAAGTAAAGAGGTGAGTTAATAGTAGACAGTCTGCTCATGTAACGCCTCAAAGGAGTAGATCTAAGGAGAGAAAACCCTCGTGATTATCTCTGTGAATTCAGAAAGAGCATTTGCCAAATTCAACAGTCAATCTTGATTTTAAAAAAATGGTTAATGAAATAAGAATGACGGATTCTTCCTTAATACATCAGCATATTTTAGTCGTATAGGTACCAGCCCACAGGTCAGCTCCATGACTTGTTATTCCCTTGAAATTGGAGGCTCTGGAGTTACTCCTGAAAGTCAGAAACAAGACCGAGATCCCCGCATCACCACGGCGGTTCAACATGAGATACTAGCAAATGGTGCAATTAGACAAGAGAAAGAAATTAGAGACGTAAAAACTATTACTAGTTTGGGAATTAGATGACTGATAGAGCATCCATTTTATTTATTTATTTTTGTGACAGAGAGAGAGAGAGCGCATGAGCAGGGGTGGACAGAAGGAGAGGCAGGCTCCCCGCTGAGCGAGGAGCCCAGTGGGGGACTCGATCCCAGGACTCTGGGATTATGAACTGAGTCAAAGGCAGACTCTTAACTGACTGAGCTACCCAGGCCCCCAAAGCATCTGTTTTTAAATAAACACAAGTAATAAGAGAATTTAGCACATTACCTATGATTTTACTATTAATCTGCACTAATTAATTAGTCTCGGTCTACAGTGATTGGTCTACAGTGATTGATAGATAATGTGTGTGTGTGTGTGCGCACACGTGTGTATCATACAAAAGACATGGGGAGAGGACCTCATTATGGCAACAACAAAAGAGGAAATATTGGGGCACACGTGTAGCAAGTAGTGTGTAAATGTGTTAACGCAATCCGTATAATCCTAACTATCCACAGGCTAATTTTTTTCTGTACCTAGAAAGGCTAATGTCAAAACTGTTATCAGAAATAAACAAGAAAGTGTAGCCAGGGAAATTCTGGGAAGGAGGAGTCGTGAGCCCGCTCTACGAGGTAGTAAAGCCCCTGCTGAATGCTTAACAACAGACACGGGGCGGTGTGGACAGTGTGCTGCCCGCAGACCAGGGGAGCGACATCACCCAGTGAGAAGTGGACCCAAGCACATGCAGGAATATAGCATGTGATCAAGTTGGAACATCAAGTCGAAGGTGAACGCGGACTTAAATGGAAGTCTTTGGGAAGTATTAGGAGAGCCCGGGACGGAGACATCGAATAAAGAAGTAGAAACTGTAGTTCTGTTCTTTTCACGACTGTCTTCAGGAGTAGGACCACGTTAGTTCAACAGGACAAGACCTTTCTGTCCATGTGTCCCCACTACTCCCCAGGCTCGCCATGTAGCAGAATGCTTCTGTTTCAGCACCGTGATTTACCAGTGAGGTGGAGCAGTGCTTCCATGTGCTTGGGGTTTACACATGGGTAGTTCATTGAATCCTACCTTATGCCTCACTTCACTGCTGCGGATCTCCTTACAACATAGAATCAATTCTAATCTCATAGGGCTTTGGTGAGGCTTATCGGATATTTGAAAATGAGTCAACACAAAGACAGACATTTAATACATTCTGTTGGGACAACTGAGTATCCAACTGGAAGAAGATTCAGTTAAATCCACGCTCCTAATACCCCAGGATATGGTCCAGGGAGATCAAACATTTGCATGTAGAAAGCGAAGCCATGAAATGGTTAGGAGAAAATAGGGTGAACTCTTCTAACCCTGGAGTGGAGAAGGCCTTCCTACCATGTGTCAAAATCCAGAGACCAAAGAATAAAGGACAGATAAGTCTGACTGTAAAACTAAAAACATACACGAGGAAAAACACATCATAAGCAAAATCAAAAGATAAACAAGCTGAGAAAAAAAAAGTAGTATATATCACAAAGAATGAATCTTCCTAATAGACAATATATAAAGAGTTCCTGAAAATCAAGAAGGAAAAAACCAACCCAATCAGAATAGTAAAGACATGAGCCCCCCACCTCCAACTTCAGATCAGATGCCAATCACAATCAGCAGGTCCCAGAGGACCCCCCACTTCTCACCATTGGCTACAAATCAGGGCTCTCAGGACCCTTCCTCGGGTCCAAAGAATCGGCTAGAGCGACTCCCAGATCTCAAGGAAACACATTTGTGGGTTCATCATATGTTAGAGGATGTGATAGAGAGTGTGGATGAGCAGCCAGAGGGAGAGGCACGTGGGGAGGGTCCGGAAGGGTCCCGAACACAGGAGCTTCTGTCCCGTGGAGTTGGGTGCGTCACCCTCTCCATGTGGACGTGTGCAAGTTGCAATGTGCACACTGCCAGCTGCTGAGCGCATGCGTGGGGCCACGTGCCCCCGGGGGTCTGGGGGGAGGGGGACACCCACAGACGGGATGGGACGCAGGGGCTTCTCCCCGTGTCCTGAGCTGTAGGGTGAGTGTACTAAGTGCTCAGAGAAATGAAATGGGCTGTTGAACCCCTCCTGTTCTCATCAAATTTTTATGCAGAGATATACTAACTAAGTAAAAGCAGCCGAGTTTGAGGGTCTCTATAGTAAGGAGGCACCGCCAGGACTTTCTTTAAAAACAGGCCAGGCCCCTGTGTCCCTGGGGGAGGAGGCCCGAGGCCCGGTAACATGGCAACGGCTGCACACTGACTTTTCTCAGGCCGCAGTCCCTTGCACTCGCGGGTCCTGGGCCCCTCGACTCCCTTGCGAGCCGGTTTGCTCCGGCTTTGCTTCTGCCACGGGAGGTCCAGCCCTGTGGCTCTGTGTCCTTCCCCTTCTTGTACATGTGCCGCTGGAGGGAGCGCCAGACACGCGAAGCTCTCAGACCCTCGGAATAGGGGCATTCCTGAGAACAGAGGTGCCGGGTTCCCACATGTTCCAGAGACAGCCGGCCGACACCCCCACGCCGCCCCAGCCAGGGCCTCCCCCGGGGACGCAGGACAGCCAGGCGCACACATTCTTGGCTCCCCATAGCCTGTGTTGTCCGCAGGACATCATGCTGGCTGGTGAGATGCACGTGGCCGTCTCCTGGGCCGGACAATGGCCCTGACCTTGTCAAGCTGCTGAGCCAGGTCAGTGAGGACTCCTGTCCCAGGAGGACAGACCCCTCCTCATTTAGACCTCTGTTCCCGGCATCTCCTGCTGCACGCTGCCCCGGCCACCAGCGCCGACCCCAGGGAGAGGGCGCCCACCCAGGCTGGTACGGCTCTGCCCTGTGATGACTGGGGGCCAGGCGCTGGGCCCCCCCCCCCAGGTGACCGCAGGGAGCACTTCCCTGCGCTGGTCACGGCAACATCCTGTGGGAGAAGACCAGACTCCGGGCCGCTGTGGCATCCGGGGAGCACAGAGAGCTCTCCACCTGGGAGCTGTGCCCCCAAATCCACTCAGCGCCCCATACTCCGGGCCTCTTGGGGTTGCAAGAACCCGATCCTGCCGTCTGAGCTGAGGCTGGCCCACAAGGGGAGCCGCTGGCGGGCGGAGACGGGACACGCACCCGCCCGGGTTGCCGACGAGCAGACAACAACCTGGGCCTTCCCAGCCGCAGGAACTGTCCTGATACCGAAGCCCGGGTGCAGACCCTGAGTCGCCTGTGACGGAGCTCCCCACCGGGGTGGGGGGCAGACGGAGGGAGAAGCTGACTCCAGGCCTCCCAGAGCCCTTCCAGAGAGATCTTGGGGATCGATCCTCCCAAGGCCGCTGAGGAGCTGGCAGGAGCCGTGGTCATGCATTTTTAAGTGGCCATTAGTCGGGGCCACCTTCTAAATGGGTTATGTGGCCTTGGAGGCTCCGGCTGGGTGGCAGGAAGGCCCTGGGGTGGTGGGACGTGGTTAGACCTCCACCCGGGATGGCCTCAGGCTGGATCCCCATGCCCCCGCCCGAGAACAGGACACTCTGCTTGCCTCACTCTGATACACCACGTCCCCAGATGACTTCTCAGGCCGGGCTGGGAAAACCAGCCTCGGCGTCTCCGTGAGCCGTGCTCGGGGACTGGCGCCCATGGGTCCCTAAAAGGGATTTGACCTCGGGCCCTGAATGAACTGATCTCACTCCCTATGCAGAATCTTAATTCTGCATTTTTAAAGTAAATGACACTACCGGTTGCTTCATCTTGGGGTCCTCAAGTTCCCCTTATTTGAACAGAATTTTAACTCTAAGATGTTTCTCTGATGTGAACGAAAATGGCTTCAGCTGGTGACGGTTTCAGGCAGGACACTGACAGGCGTGCCGTGGGCCGTCTCTCCTTGCTGGGGCGTCTGTCACCTATAGCGGCTGTGCTGGAACTCAGGCCCAGGATCTGACTGTAAGCACGAGAATCTCTCGGTGTGCCCTCTACCGAGGGGTTTCAGGATGTGGGACCTCCGGGGCAGAGACAGTCCCAGGAAAACTGGGATGATTGTTCACCTTAATCAAAAGGGAAGCAGGGACACCTGGGGGGCTCAGTCACTGGAGCATCTGCCTTTGGCTCAGGTCGTGACCCCGGGGTCCTGGGATCGAGCCCCACATCGGGCTCCCTGCTCAGCGGGAAGCCTGCTTCTCTCTCTGCCTGCCACTCCTCCTACTTGTGCTCTCTCTTTCTCTCTCTGAAAAATAAATAAATAAAATCTTTTTAAAAAATCAAAAGGAAAGGAAAGCTGCAATGGGCAGGTGTCCTGTGCTAAGGATAAGGCCCTAATAGGAACAAAACGGGACCTGGGACTCAGGGCGGTGGTGAAGTTTACTGAGCATCTTGAACTCCAAGTCCCCCTGACCTGGGGGCCAAGAGGAGCAGCCTCCCTCCCCCCTGTAAGGGAAAGCCTCCCCTCTTTCCTGGGGAGCCGCAGAGACCCTCGCCTGGTCAGACGCCTCACAAGGCCCCCCATCCCACTGGCCTCCTCACTCACAGAACTATTGAGAGGAGCGTTGGGGCACAGGGCCCTGGGATTTGGGAGCTATGCCCAGCTTCTGCTTCGGAGAGCTTAACGACATTCGAGAGCAGCCGCTGGCGTGCTGCTGGCTCCTGGTGTCTGCTGCGGGCCTTGCCATGGAGCAGCACGTGAGATCAAACTGTCCCTCCCGGGTGAGCTACAAGCAAAGCCACGGGGCTGCAACGCTGGGCAGGTGCCACAGCAGTCTGTCACGTGAGGGCAGGGGGACGCTTGGGGTCAAGCAGGAACAGGCTGGAGGCACATGGACTGAGGTCCACAGCCTCCTATCACCCGGGCCGCCCTGACACCTGTCCCCTGGCACATGCCTTGGCCTCGCGGCGTGCTCCCCACTACTGCCCATAGAAAGAGCCTCATAGGTCTGATTCATGAGAGGTCCGCTTGATAGGATGGTGCCAACCATGGGTCCTCTGCAGTACCCCAGCCCTATCCACGTGTGTCCCCAGAGCCCCATGGGGCGAGGAGGCCCTCCCGTGGGCAGGACTGGGGGGACACTGTCACTCTCGTTGTGGGGGGGGCGGCGTGCTTGGTTTGGCTTACTAGTCACGTGTCTAGAAGCAGAAACACTGGAAACCCGGAGTCAGGAAGGTTTGGGGGAAGGTGTGGGCATGATGTCTTTGGGGACGTGAACTGGTCTGGGGGGTTGGCACCAAGTCTGTGGCTCTCTGTGTCCCGTCCATGCGTGCCAGGGCGAGAACGTGCATCACAGAGAACCACCGGGGGGACAGATGGCAGATGCCGACCTTCTTCACTCTCCAACCAGACCCGCATCCGCATGCCGGGCTCATGAACCCAGATGCCACGGCCCAGGGACAGAGGCTGTGTGTGCGCCAGTAGCATGAGCGCCCTCTCGCGAAGGGTGGTGGGGTGGAGTGTCCACCTGTCCCACCTCTGAGAAGGGTCTTTCTCGCAAGGAGTTCAACACGCCCCTTGGGGGTCATCCAACCAATAACGGTAGATGCCACCTGCACTGAAGTTCTGTGGGTGGTCATTACCGGAACTGACCACAGTCCCAGCCACAGGCTGGTTTTTCCCGACCACAGCGCCTGTGTCCACATGGCATTCAAGGCCTCTCCTAGTGTGAGATTTACCAGCACGGGCGGGACTCACCAACCATAGCCTCGGGTCAAGGCTCATCTTGTAACAAAAGAGTCGTGACTGCCGAAATCACTGGTCCTTCGGGTCAAGTTACCCACAGCGTCTTGACACTGCCGTGCCTAGTCAAGGCTCAGCAAAGGCACCAACCCTGTGCGCTTGGGGTGTTAAATTCCAGGATGGTCAGTCAACAGCTAAGTGTCCAGTCTTGTCCGCAATCATCAGAATACAGCACCTGGGCACCAAGAGACCAACGCAGGAAGGTTCCTCCACGGTTGACCCCCAAAACACGGCAAAAGTGCGCTGGTTTGGGAGGAATATGGGGGATGCCCCCACTAGGGTTGCACTAAGTTATTCAGAAATAAAGCAAGGGCCACTCCAGGCCACTGTGAGTTCTTTATGCCAATAGCCCCGTAATCACAGAAAGGAGTTGCTTCACAGAAGACGGTCACTGTCCTGATCGCACTGGTACAAGAGGGCAGGGAGGGATATTTTTAGAACTCAGGGGATTTTCTGGGGCATCTCTTGCTTAGACATTCAGTGGTTAACAATATGTTTAAAATGTTTAAGTATTAAAAGACAGGACCGAAACCATGAGCAAGGACCATGATACTATATAAAAAGAATTGGTTTTTTAAAAAAAAATCCTAGAGATGATAATGTAAAAAATAAGATTAGGACTCTGTGGGCTATTTAAAGGGAAGGTGAGATGGATCTGCTAAGAGAATTTCTAAACTAGAAGGTAGACAAGAAACTCCCCAGAGTTAGCCAGAATGCAGCACAGAGAGACAACAAGATGGGACACGGGAAAGAGGGTCAGAGACCCTGGGACAGAAGAGCAGGTATTGGAGTTACAGGACGAAAATCAGAGGGAATGGCGCAAAGGCGTTATGTAAAGAAACGGTGGTTGGGGAATTTCTAGAATTGAAGTACACTATTCTAAGATTCAGGAGGCAAATCAAATTTCAAGGCAGGTTAAAAGAAATGCTTGCTTACACACATTGTAGTTCACATGGAACCACCAAAGGGAGGCTTGTAAAACAGTTGGAGAGAAAAGACAGACTACCACCTGGGTGATAAGAGAGTCAGCTGACTTCCCAGCAAGAAGAGCAGAAAGTATCATATGGAGAGAAAACAATGACAGCCTCTAACTAATTATTCTCACCACATAACTCCCATTACAAAACCAGAGTAAAAGAAAGAATTTCCAGAAAGTGAAAGCCGAGAGAATCACCCCCAAGAAATCCCGCCAAAGGAACTTCAGAAAGGTTTGTTTCAAGAAAGAGAATGATCCCAGAGGGAGTTCCTAACATTAAAGATGGCTGATAAGTACAGAAACGGCAAATGTGGGAAAATCTAAGCAACCACAAACTATGTGTAAAAATAAAAGTAACAGTGACTTTATGTGTAAAAATGGGAATGAGCTATGAATGCTGGGAAGCGTGATAGGTCACACAGTGGGGCAGAGGCTAGCCCTGCTGAGCCCTGGCAGGGACCGGAAGAAGGCTGAGTCGTGGTTAACCTCAGGACTCGTCACATTAAGAAACCATGTTAAGAGGAGCCACTGAAAGAAGAAATACAACCAGTAGAGGAGGAAAAGTAGAAGAAAACTTGACCGAGGAGGCAGAAAACTGGAAACAGAAAATGCTGAATAAGATGCTGAAAATAAATCCAGTAATAAAAGTAAATGTAAATGATCTAAGCTCACCGGTTAAAAGATATTTCTTTCCTTACCGAAACCGAAATTGACCAGGCTATATTGTTTACAGGCGACACAAAGGACAAACCCAAAATATAGGGCTACAGATGGGTTAGAAGGAAGGACGAGTTGTCTATGAGGCCAAAAAAAAGTAACGTGTCACTATGTGCACGTTAAAGCAAAAAAGCAAATGGAAAAGTTCCATTCACCAAGAAAACAGAACTGTGAACAGAAGCTGTGAATTCACATGCACCTAGCACTGTAAGTCAGAAATCGACAGCACTCAGGAAGAAATGATCCTTTTCAACTGTGCATGCAATCTCAACATCCCCCTCCCAGGAACGGAGTAAAGCTGACCAGAAGAAGCAAGGATTCCGTGCATTGCACAGATCAAAGTAACAAGCTTAGCTTCAGGGACACACATAAATCTGCAAAGCCCAAGACGAGTGGCAGGTCCTCGTGGATGAGGGACGTGCATAACCTCTATGGAAAATTCACACAGCTTTATTGGAAGACACAGAAGACAGCTAGTACGAAGGGGCAGGAGAAGCACCCACATGCAGGACGGCTCAACAACACTGCAAGAATTCCTATCTACCCGATGAGCGCAGCCCCCCAGCTCCACAGAAAATCCCAACAGGTTTTCTTGTTCTTTAAATAGAACCAGTGAGCTGATTCTAACATCGCAGTGGAAGAAGAAAGGTTCCTGAGTCCACAGGTCAGATTTGAAGATCGAAACGTGGGAGCTTGCCCCTGCCCCCAGACCTGGACCTCTCGAGAGGCCACGGCCAGCTGCGGCGGGGGCCCAGACTCAGAGCTGCACACGGGGCAGGCGCACACGTGAGCTGGTGTTCTGCAGGTCCCTGGCTCGCACTGCTGCACAAGACGGGTAAAATGAAATGGGATTCTGACTTCTTTTCGCCAGGTTCCCAGTGCCCCGTCCCGTGGGGGCCCTGGGTTGACTCTCTCCTGCTGGGAGGGAACTGGACACACAGCGGCCGGCACGCCTGCCACGTGGCCAGCCCCCTGCTTCTCTGCCAGCCGGGGGGTGAGGGACCGGCCAGGTCGGACGGCCTCAGCAGGCGCCGGGGACACGGGACCCAGGATCCACTTGATGGCTGTCACCCGAGGCCCATCTCCCATCCCTGGCTTCCCACAGCCCGGGACAGGGACATCCGGGAGAGGGGCAGCCTCCCGGCTGGTCTGTGCTCTGAGGAGGGGGCGGCCTCCACCCTCGGACTGTTTGCACGCGGGTTGGGGGGCTGGGAGAGCAGCAGGTGGGTGGCCGGTTCTGCTCACCTGTATTCCCTCCGTGACAGAAGCCCTTTGGAATTCTCCCAGGCTGAGACCAAGCTGAGACGTGTTTACACGGTTGTTAAGGCTCATGCCAAGCAGGGGCGCCTGGACGGCTCAAGTCATGCTCCCCGGGGTCCAGGCATCGAGCCGCCCATCGGGCCTCAGTCAGGAGTCTGCCTGTCTCTCCCTCGTGGCTGCAGCCCTTCAGCAGGACGCCAGGCGCCTTCGAGGACCAGCTGCGGGGCCTGGGGCCCGGGAGGCTCTCTGTCCTGCGCTGTGGTTGAGAGCCGGGCAGGGTCCTTACAAGTGTCTGGGCCCCGGCGTATGGGCTCCCGTCCCTCTGTGATGGAAGGAGAGTCCCACCCCCAGAAAGCCTCCCTGAGGGCCCCAGATCCTGCAGTGGTTTTGCAAACAGGCCGGAGCCTCGGGGGTCCTGTCCCCCGACCCCGTCTTGGTGTAAAGTCACGTCGCGTGTGCTTGTCTGCAGGGACACCCTGGCTCCCTGCACACCGCGGCCGCTCAGGCGCTCAGGGACCTCAGGGAGCCCCTCCCGTGCCCGACCAGGGCCTCCCCTGCCAGACTCAGCCGTCGGGAAGGCTATTTGCAGGGCTTACTGGCCCCCACGGGTGTGATCTTAGGGGGTCGGGCCCCAGTCCAGGCAGCGGGGGGAGCCCTTCGACCCCCCGCCGGATTCTCCTGGGGGCAGAGCTGAGAACGCCATGCCCCTAACGCCCTGCGTCACACCTTCCGGACACCCCGTGCATTTCTCCGCCCGCTTCCCCCAAAGCAGGCTCCTAGTAGGATGTTCGGTGTTCTGCCCCGGAGCTGGCGGAGCTGGAGCCCGGACCTGTGATGTCACCACTTCCTCGGAGACGCCCCAGGACCGCTCGAGTTCCTCCCTGGGTTTTTAGCCTCCGGGGAGCACATGTGTCAAGAGGAGCTTCTCTTTCCGGAAATTCCACTGCTGTGTGGTTACCTGGACCGCTCAGCCATCTCAGGCGGTCCATGAAACATGAGGAAACGTGAAAAGAAGGATAATGTCCCGAGCATAAAGTTGTGATTTCCCACCATTTCCTAGTGGGATTGTTCTCAGAGGCGCACCCCCTGCTTTCCCCTTACGGTTTGGGGTGTGTATTTGTCTGTGTACATAAGTGGGCACGCCTGTGTTCATGCAGACACAGATGTGCATGAGCTCACACACATGTGAACATGTGTCTGTGTGTGTGCTGGTGTGTTGCACACGTGTGCGTGCATACACACTCCGCATGCTTCTTATACCAGGTGGCCAGGGGCTGGTGCCGACACGCGGGCTCTCCCCCGCAGAGCCAAAGCAGAGGTGGGGTGTGTCCCCGGAGCGGGCGGGCCTCCGGATACAGCACGGCCCACCTCCCCGTACCCCAGGTGTGCGCGAGACGCCGGTGGGGAGTCGGAGGGTGGCTTCCACAGCTGCCCGTCTTTGGCCACGGACAGTCGTGCTCAGCAGGACCCAGCACACGAGCAGAGCAGGGCAGCGTGCGTAGGGGACGAGGGTCCGGCCCGAGCCTGCCGCCCCCAAACACCAAGCGGTGCAGGCCCTTTGGCGTTGTCTCCTGGGAAAAGGGCCTCCCCTCACCCCAGATCCCACGCCTGCATGTGTGTGCGTGCATGTGTGTGCGCCGGCATTCATGTGCTCGGAGGACCCGTGTTTTTATATTTTAGAGGTTTATTCATTTGCGAGACAGTGCGTGTGTGAGGAGGGAGGGGCAGAGAGAGAGAGAACCCCAAGCAGACTCCCTGACAAGCATGGAGCCCAGCGCGGGGCTCCATCTCACGGCCCTGAGATCACGACCTGAGCCCAAACCTAGAGTCGGACGCTCAACTGACGGAGCCCCCCACTCGCCCCTCTGAGGACTAATATTCTGGAAAATGAGTCTAGCCGTGGGACTTGAGCGGGAGCCCCTCTGAGCCTGGCCGCAGGTGGTCTGAGTGGAGCGTGGACGTGGCCCTGTCCCCACCGCCGCGGCCACACGGGAGCAGAGCAGAAAAGCACATCCCAGGGCCTGCTCCCGGAGCACAGGTGACACCACGGTTCTTTCAGCTCGATTTATTTTCACAAGACAGAAATGAGAACCTGGAATAACTCTTGGTTCTAACAAGAGTTCTTTTCTTTATAAAGAAGAAAAATTGTTCCTTGATTTTCTCCACAGAATGAATTTGTTGTTACAAAAAAATAATTTTTGATATATACATGCCTACTTTGGAAAACCTTTTTGTTCTTGATGGCTTTTAAGACCCATGTTGAGGCAGAGGGCCGCTGAGCACGGCGTGCCCCAGCCGGTTCGCCCCTGCCCGTGCCGGAGGGCCGCTCTCCTTTCCGATTCCCCCTCCTGGGACATCTGGCATGAAATGGAGACGCTTGGGAAGCGTGACCAGCAGGAGACCCCCCGCGGGGCGGTCCCTGCGGGTGGGCGGCCCGCGCGTCCCCCGCTTCCCGCGGGGACCCACGCACGCTGGGGACAACGCGGAGGCTGTGGATGTTTCCTCCCTCTCGGTGACAGCAGCAACGTTAAGAGACACACATGGCGCCTGCAGCATTTTATCTAGAAAGGACCGCCGCGCGGGCAGGTGCACACACGCCCACGTACAAAGCAATCGCCACAGAGCATGGCGGACGCAGCCGGTTGTTCAGGACGCAGGCTGGTAAAACCTCAGGTAGCTCGCCCATCCCCACCCCACCCCCACAGGCTCCCACAGGCCAAAAATACCGCTATCCTCGACTACATAAAGCTTGTGAGTAGCAAAACTTGTAAAAATGAAGTGTACAAAAGGAAACATCCGTATAATACATTTGCACCCTGTATAGAATTCATCACTCTCTGAAACTGGCCAACAGTCAACCAGGACCAACCCATCCGTTCAGGAAGAGCCCCGACGTCCATCACACGCACCGAGCCGGGGGTCCGCGTGGTTTTCCGAAGAGAGAGAGGCTCGTTCACAGTCACAGAACTTGCCGACCGTCTTTATGGTTAAGGAGCCAGTGACGTTTCCCGGCACTTAGGCGAGTCTCATTTGATTGTCACAACGTACAAATCCCACGGGTCTGACACAATACATACAAGCGGATCAGACCCATTTCTTCGTGGCCTCAAGTAGCTCAGGTTTAATGTGACACAGCTTAGTGCATTTCAGGGCCTCATTCACAGTTCAATGTCTGTCCCATCACTTTCGCAACAGGAAGTTAAGAAACTGAAAAGTTGATGAGAAAAGAAAGTGGACGTGTCATTACAGAGCTTAGAATTTTTAAGCAACGCAATTGTCTTGGAAAAGAATAGAATGCTTGGCTGCAGACGGGGCTGGCTGGTGTCCACTTCTCCGCCATCTCCTCGGCCCCTAAAGTCCTCTTCTCCTTCACGTCCCCGAGAAGCTCATGGGAATGCCACCAATTTCACGGAAGTGGACGGCAGCCAATGCTCGTGTTAAAGCTGAGTTCACGTGTGTCCATGCCTCGGCCAAGCAGAACGTGGTGTGACACGGTCCACCCACAGCCCGCCCCCGTGCTGGGGACAGGCGAGGGTATGGGCCCCGCACGTCCGCGTGCGCCCCGGCGGCCCCACGGCCCGGGCGCTCACAGAGGCTTGCTTTCCAGCAGGAGCTTACTGGCTGGAGAAAGGGGCGAGCACCCGGGCCACGGGCACGCGCCGTGTCCAGAGAGGAAGCGGGCAGGCACGCCAGGCCCACCGTTGTCACCCCAAGCCTGGTTAGGCTGCAGAAGGGTTAGAAGCCACGGGACGCCACGGGACACCGAGCGCTGCCTGCTGGAGAGCATGCAGGGGCCGGTGAGAACTTGGAAGCGTGAGCTTAAGCACAAGGCTGAACAGCGCGGCTGAAGATCAGCGGGCTGGAAAGATTCTGTGTGGCTTGTCCCGTAGGCGTCTCAGGGGAGGCAAAGCGACATGCAGAGAGTGACTTCTGTTTCACCCCAAATCTGACCCCCAGCGGTGGCCACGTGGGCACGGACGGCCTGGAGACCGGCCTGGAATGACACGCTCCACTCTCGGCTCAGCTCAACTGCGACGCTAACTGAACGAGTGGAAGGAAAGGTTCTCATGCCTCGGGGCGCAGAGGGGGTGTCAGAGGGACAGACAAGTGGAGATTCAGGTTGGATCAGGGACCACACGTGCGTTGTTTACAACAAAGTGCCGCTCACGTTGTTGTTTTATGTTGCTGTTTAGTGGTTTGTATATTCAGGACTCATCTCTTCGACTAGACTCTGTGCTTCTTGAGGACAGGGACGGTAGGGACACTTCAGGGAGGACCGTGCTGTCACCAAGCACCGGATGGCCAGGGTCCCTTCTTTCTTTGGATTAACTGCCAATGCGGACACGCTTTCTTTCTGACCAGCTAAGCCCTTCCCCAGCGCCTCCCTGCCGGCCTGCAGTGGGGACGGTCACTCACATTGTTCTCACTGAGTCCCCAGGTGCTGGTGGCTGCCACAGGCACCTTAGAAGCTGCTGGACCTCCCCAGAGCGGGGTAAACAAGCTGGGGTCCTCCCCTCGGCTGGACACAGGGATAGTGACCACGACCCAAACTGCGCTCGCAGGGCAGGGACGAGGTGCGTGTGTGGAAGGTGCCTGGGAGCCTGGCACGGCCCCAGGCTCCGAGCTCAGCCTGTGGGGTGCCCACGGGGAATGCCCGGGGCCCGGGGCCTGAGTGCACCCCAACTGCGGGCAGCCCACACGATCCAAACAGACCGCCTTAATTTGGACATTGACGTCCGGAACAGAGGAAGCTCAGTTGTGGGGCATAAAGAGAAAAAAAAAGCACTATTCTGATTTATTTTTAAAAAAGAAAGGAGTCCTCCTCTCCCTTTTCCTTCTGCAGTGGATGAAAAGCAAGTCCATCGCCCTCCGAAAACAAACAAAACCCCAAGCATTCATGGTGTAGACTTTATTGCTCTCGAGGTCTTGGCACTAAGTGCACAAGCTCATCTGTTAGATGGGAAGGGAATCGCGGAGATTTAAAACCCGCGCTGGCCTCGGTCTCCGTGCCGGCGGGACCCCGGCGGGCTCACCGGCGCGCAGCAACCCCGAGGGCAGGGAGTGCATCAACGAGAGCTGGGGTGAACAGGTGGAAGAGCTAAATCTGCGACTTGCAGGCGATGCGTCTGCGCGGCGGCGCCCGCGGGCTCCGCATCATCCCAAGGGCTCGGGAGTTAGTGACCCGCACAGACGGGAACCCTCCCTGCGGTGCGGGGTCTGAGCCGGGAGGGGGGGTCTGTGCTTGAACACAGGGGGCTGTCCGGCCTCAGCCTCGCCCTTCACCACAGCGACCACCCAGAATCCAGCAGCACCCCCCCGAAGAACGTGTGCTGTCTCGAGAAATCCTCCCGAAATACAGACTTGGGGCTGATGCAGTGATCCGGCCAGTTCCGTCTCTACTGTTCCCGTGCCTCCTTCCTCCACCTCCTCTCCTGGAAAATCCAACCTGCGTCTCTCGGGAATGCTGGTTACAGGCCACCAGGGCCAACACCCGCTAGCGTCCCTTCCCTCGCTACACCGGGCGAGGGGAGTGTGGCTTGAAAACAGCCTGAGGGTAGGAGGGAAGCCCCAGGCAGGCGGGGCGAGCAGCAGCGCGATGCTTGAGCTGAGCCCGGGGAGGGCCGCTGGGGGACCCCCTGGGCCTCCCTCCTCCAGGGCAGCGGCCCAGCCCCCCGCCTCCATCTGCGCACCAGGCGGCTCCCCGGGGGCCGCGGGCCCAAGTCAGGTCACGGGGAGACACCCCATGGCGGGGGGCAGAGGGGCTCAGGGGAGCAGTGCCCCCAGGCCCCCGGGGGGCCCCAGCCACACAGGAGCAGGCCACCCCCGGGGGCCAGCTTGGGAAAGGGAGGGAGGCGGAGTGGGGGGAGGCTTACCGCCTCTGCTCATCAGGGCGTGGGGAGCCACCAGCGGGCCAACTACGGAAGTGAAACCTCTAGAAGCCGCCGAGCTCCAAGGGAACCGTCTCCAACCACCTCCTGAGGCGAGGTTTGCGGGTGACGTTCCTTGAAACCAGCATCCAAGGGCCCCGTGGGGGCAGGGGTGCAGCCCCGTGGAGGCCGCAGGGGGGAAGAGGGACGGGGGGCTTCAGGTACAGAGAAAGGGGCCCCCTCACGATAAAAACAGATGCAAGGTACTCACACAGGGGTTGGGGGGACACGGGAAAGGAGGGTCTGACAGTGAGAGGGGCTACCCGTCCGTCCGGCGCTCGGCCTGTGCTCGCCCTCCAGAACACTCTGCGCGCCCGCCTCACAGGCAAGAGCGGAGGGGCGGCGCCGGGCGCTTTGGGGGCCCGGGCCCCGCGTGTCCTCCTTCCCGGGAGGGCAGGGGAGGTTCGCTGCAGGGGTCCCTGAAATGACCGATAAGAACGAAAATGGGATCTAAGTTTAAGAAGAGAAAGCATCCAAAGGCTCCCTCTGGCAGGCAGAATTCTCTCGAGATGACATCGGGGTGGGACCCGTGACCCCAGGAGTGGCCGCCCCCCGCCCACGCACACACGCGGCCCCCGCGCAGGGCCCGGCCGGAGTCTTCGTCTGCGGGGGGGGCCTCCGACGGCTTCGCTCTTGGCTCAAGGTTTCCTGGTCAATATTAGTCACCAGTTAATAAGAAAAATAGTTTCTAAGGGTCTTTTGTTCCAATCTGTGTGTGTTGTTCTGTTTTTAATTGAGTTAATTGGACACCACCGTCTGCTTACGTATGTGCAACACAGCCAGTTATTATTCCTTTTTCTTAAATTCCTGGTTTCCGTAGCTAGAGCCTTTTTCTATTTCAGTTACTCCTATTAGCCGGCGGACTCCAAAGGACGCTTTGAAACAGGAAAAAGGCAAGGTTAGACTGGCTGCTTGGCCGTCCAGTTGGAAAAACCCACGGCGGTGGGGGGGGGCGCGACCTTTTGCCTCTGACCTCCCGTGGGGTCGGCTGCCAGCCCTCTCCCCACTCCCTCCCGCTCCCACCGCAGGGGCCAGCCAGCCTGTCTGGGGGGCACAGGGGGTGGGCCTGGTGGGGGACAGCCTGGGTGCCCGTCTAAGGCTCCAGGGGCGTCCTGAGAGCCCAGGACTGTGCACGAGGCTGTGGAGTAATGGCCTTGTCCTCAGAGACCCCCAGACCATCACGCACACCGAGGAGCGCGCCCCCAGCTGCAGCACGTGATGCCAGGGGAGCAGGAGGCCGGTCCGTGTGCAGAGATGGGCCCCGGGATGCAGGACCCTGCGGCCTCGCAGACAGAGCCCGGAAAGACTCCAGGGGCACCCCGCTCCCGACCGGCCGGCCACCCCGACGGCTGCCGGGCTCGGGTGCCGCAGCAGGTGCGCGGAAGGCCCCCAGCCCCCGCTGCGTCATTCACGCTCGTTACCTGCTCCGACAAACCCCAGGAACGTCAGGATCAGCAGGGGCGAGCCACTTGCAAAGACGCCCAAGACACAGCTGAAGAGCGGGGACAGGAGCACGGTGGCCCAGGAGAGGAAGTTCAGGAGGGTCCAAGGCCGTCGCGGGGGCTTGAACTGCTGCCCCGGGAACACGCCCTTCTGGTTGTACGTCTCCTGCAAGGCGTCCTGGAGGAGTCGGGAGAACAAGCTGCTCCAGACGCTCCCTTCCACCGCGAGAGGGAAGCACTGACAGCCGCCGGGGCTCCCGCCGGCCACGTCCCCACACGGAAGCACCGCTGGTGCGGCAGGTCGGGCTGGCGGACCCCGGCGCAGACCCGCGGAAGCTCAGAGAAAGCCGGCGCCCAGGCCTGGCGTGTTGGTGGGGCCCCTGGTCCCCTCCCGCCCCCTCCTGAGTGTGGGCTGGTGGGGCGGCGGCCTTGACCCGCTCGGGGCCCAGCAGCCCAGGGGCACCAGTCCTGCCGTCGTCTGCACCTGCTGCTCCGCCCAGGGGAAGTGAGCCTAGCTGTCCCTCCTCTGTCCCCGAGGCTGAGGAGCGGGTGAGAGCGGGCAGACGGGCTGCTGCCCTTTCTCGGCGCGGCGCTCCCCACCCCCCACCCCAGCCCCAGCACACCTCTTGGGGCCACGACCGCCGAGCCTGGCACTGGGCCTCCTCCTGTCACTGCGCCCCTTCCTGCGGGCACCCCTTGCTTCCCGGGGCCTCCGCGGGAGCCCCTCACCCCAGCCCGCTGCCCCCACGTGCCGCTGGCTCAGCCCCATGTCTGCACCCGGG
This sequence comes from Ailurus styani, assembly GCA_002007465.1. Lineage (NCBI taxonomy): Eukaryota > Metazoa > Chordata > Mammalia > Carnivora > Ailuridae > Ailurus > Ailurus styani. The sequence continues at coordinate 1,555,014 of LNAC01000279.1, forward strand.
AGCGGTGGCAGGTTTGGGAAGGGCCGGGAGGTGAGCTCAACTCGGCCGCTGTCCCGAGGACGCACCCGCCACAGTGCCCACGGGGGCCGTGGCTTCTTCCAGGCGGCAGCCCCGTACGTTTCGGAGCTGGGCCGCTGGGCGGGAAGTAGAGCCGGTACGCACACCTGCACGGGGCGTGGTCTGCCGTGCAGGGGGGGCAGCACTCACCCGGGGCAACGGGGGCACTCAGACTCGGGCACGGTCGGTCCGGCTCGCGGAAGCCATCTCCCGGAGCTCACGCCCTCGCCTTCTCCCGACTCCTCGCCTGACCCGCCTCCTCCCTCCCCTGCATGCCGCTGCTGGAACTGCAGACCGGATCTCAACCACCAGCCTCCAGACCCCAACGGCATCCAGCCTGTGCCCCGTCCCCGAAGCCTGCCAGGCACTCGGCCACCGTGGCCCAGACTCGTGCGGCCTGGGGGGAAGAGCCCTGGACTCGGGACTCTGTCCCGTTCCCCCCCCCCCGCCCCACTGCCCGCCATTCCCTGACTGTGCAGCAGGGGTGAGGGCAGGAGGGCGGGAGGCGCAGGCCGCCCCCCAGCCCCCAGCGCACACCCCTGCCTGTCCGCTCCCACGTCCGCGGAACAGGGAAACATGGCACGACCGCTGTGGTCTGGTTCCAGTTATGACTCGCGCTAACTGGTGAGTAACCGAAGGCATGAGCTGCCAATGTGTGTCGGAAGCTGTTTGTCGCATCAGGATCAAAGCACCAAGTCTGGTCACAGCGGGGTCTGCACCTTGCCTGGCAGGGGGCCACCCGGACCCTCTCTACTCACAAGACGGGGCCAAAAGGGGCCCCTCATGCTCTGCTGTGGACGCAAACCAGGCTGTCTCTTCGAAGCACAGCTCAGAAAAATTTCGCAAAGGGTAGAGAGGCTACACGCATAGGTTACACGCTCTGCAAAGAGTGGGACACAACCTAACTGTGCACAGACAGGACGATGAGGGGGGAACACGTCTGTCTCCCCGCTCCCGTGGGGGAGGAGTGAGGCAGGGCGCCTAGCTGGCTCAGTCGGCAGAGCGTGCAGTCAGGGTCGTGAGCGTGAGCCCCACATTGGGGGTAGTGTTTACTTAAATTAAAAAATTAAATTAAGTTTAAAACATCTGGGTAGCTCAGTCGGTTAAGCGTCCAACTCTTGGTTTCAGCTCAGGTCGTGATCTCAGGGTCGTGGGATTGAGCCCCACATCGGGCTCCTTGCTGGGTGTGGAGCCTGCTTAGTATTCTCTCTTGCCTTCTACCCCTCCCTCCCTCTCTCTCTCTCTCTAAAAAAAACAAAAGACAATCAAAGACCTTCTTAAAATAAAAGGAGTGAATTAAACCTATTTATGTCAGTGTTGACAGATAAACACAACGGTGACTGACAAAAGAAAAAATTGAACACCTCATACGGTATGATGTCCTTAACATAAATTAAATCATAAATGACACAAAAAAACCTGAAAATGTTATCATGTATTTCAGTAGTATAGAAAAACATGGCAAATAATAGAAGAACACCCCAAAAAGTCATCTACATCAAAGCCTGTCAAAGCTGCACCTGCATTAGATGATTCTAGAAGGTGAACCTTAGGGACAGAGATGAGTCCCCTACTCCGTCACCTCCAGAGCCTGCTGTGTCCTGGGTCCCTCTGCCCTCCCTCCCGCGACACTGTTCACGCATGCACTGAATGGGCGTGTGCACGTGAACACGGTCCGCACACGGCCCACAGGCAGGCTGTGTTGGCCGTGTCTGCACATTATGTCCTCACGATCTGGTTCTGCTGATGAAATGTGGCTCGTTCACTGGGACTGAACGATCGCAGATGAACACACACAATGTCCTATGTCCTAATAACACACTGTTACATTGTTTCTCTTCTGTTGAACGATACTGTTGCTCACAAATGTCTGTTGTAAGAGTTTCAAACTCTCACATGTTGCCCTGGATTCTGAGAGAGATTCTCCTTTGCAGGCTCATGTGTCAAGACCCATCTGCCTTTCTATCCACATAAACGCAAGTACTGCTTTCTTCCTCACCTAGTCTTTATTTTTCTTCTGGAGAGAGTCATCATCTCGGAAACCAGACACTATCTAAGTTTTCAAATGCAGGAGCACAAAGTTAGGGAGACTCCTCTCATGTCCTTCTCCTCTGGTCCCTGGTTGGCTTACCTTTTATTCCTATGGATGCTATCTCTCTCCTAATGGGTCAGTCTTGCCTGCAGCTTTCTATTTTGTTAGTATTTTTAGAGGAAAAGCACTTGGTACAGTTGATTCATGCTCTTGCTGCTTTCTGTTAAAACAATTTATGCTATTTTTATTATTTTCTTTGTTCTATTCTCTCTGGGTTTACTCTACTTTTAATATGTGTATGCATGGATAATGTATGTGTATGTCAGTGTGTGTGTGATTATTAAGAGGATAAAAAGTGTGCAAGACATTTAGAAGAGATCCTGACACATAGGAAGGTGTGTCTAATGTCAACTTCATGGTCATTCCCTCATGGGAATGTCTTTTCTCTCTGGTTATTCTAAGATATCCTCATTGTCTTTCATGTTCTGCAATTTCACTGATAAGGAGGGGGTAGGTTTCTCTTTGTTTCCCTTGTTCCAGACCTGTGTTTCTCGAACCTGATGAATTCCAGGAGCTCTACAGTTGTCCCCTCTGACACCTGCTCTTCACCACTCTTGTCTCTTTCTGAAGCTGCTGGCAGTTACGTACTGGACCTCTTGGTCTATCCTCAGCATCTTCTAAACTTCCTTTGATGTTTGTACTTTCTCTGTGCTGCATTCTGAGTAATTTCCTCTCAATCTTCCAGTTTACTAACTCTCTCTTCAGCTGTATCGGATCTGCCATTTAATCTACTAATTAAGATTTTACTGGGGGCACCTGGGTGGCTCAGTGGGTTAAGCCTCTGCCTTCGGCTCAGGTCATGATCTCAGGGTCCTGGGATCGAGGCCCGCATCGGGTTCTCTGCTCGGCAAGGAGCCTGCTTCTCCCCCTCTCTCTGCCTGCCTCTCTGCCTACTTGTAATCTCTCTCTCTCTCTGTCAAATAAATAAATAAAATTAATTAAAAAAAAGATTTTACTGTCAGTGACTCGGTTTTTGCTGCCTATAAATTCTACTTGCTTCTTCTCAAATCTGTCTTTTTTCCTGTGGGCATCACTCTTCTGTTTTCAGTTCCTTCTTTGTGCTCAATCACTTTAAACATACTGATTTTAGTCTCTGCAGATCCACTGGCTCATGTTGATGGAGAGGTTACCTCTTCTGTTCTGTGTCTGTGCGGCCCTGTGCACATGCTCTGGCTCCGTGCTCGTCTCCCACAGGATTTCACCTGTGGGGATCTGTGTTCACCTGTGTTCCTAAGGTCCTGCAGTGCTTCTCTCAGGAACTCGGGAGGGATATGCCTAGAACCACTTGTTGTGTTGACATTTTGGGTCTGTTCTCCCTGAACTCTGTCGCTGGGATAAATTCAAACCCAGACCCCTCTGAGGGCTGACCTGTGATTGTGAGTTATTGGGGAGACCTTGTTGAGACCCAAAAGGAGAAAAGTGAGCTTCAAAGTCATTTCCCCGTGCAGGCAGGTAGGTTTCTTTCGGTTCACCATGCGAGGGCAAAACTCTCGAAGAGTTCCTTGCTGGGAAGGAGCTCAAACCCTATCTTCTGTTTCCAGGTGGGCATCCAAACTTAAGACTCCAGGGTAAGGGGACTAGCAAGCGCCACTGGAGGAGTGTGGCATTCCCGGTCCATAGGCTCAGCACCTGGTTTTCAGCTCTACCTTCTTTTCGGACCCTTAGAGATGTCCCTTATTCTCTTGAAAGCTCATCAGTGCCTTTAAGAGGGTATCTGTTGTATGATGAAAGGATCTTGTCATTCTCTAAGCCCCCCCAACACTGAAGAGGAAGACATCATGTCCTGTGTGTTTGTGTATCTAAAACGAGCTGGTCGTACGCTTCAGGGGAGGGCATGCTGCGAGGGGGGGAGACGGAACTGTTCTTGGCACATGGGTCTCTTCTTGTCACCGAGACTGTGTCTCTTGTATAAATCACACACACGTGCATAATACGTGCAGGCTGCGAACCTATCTACTTTTACACGAAAAGATGAAACCAATGTGACAAAGTGTCATCAGCCACCATTGTATGTCATCTTTTCTACTTTTCTGTAGTGTGTTGATTTCTCACAAGTTAAGAAAAATGAAAGATGCTGGAAAGAAGGTAGAAAGCGGTTGAAAGCCCCACGGTCCTCCCGTCTCCAGACGTCCGCGCGCATGCCCCCACCTGTCCCGTGAGCTGCCCCTCCGAAACCTCTTCCCGAGACCCTCCCGGGGAAGAGGAGAGCCGCGCGCCTTTACCTTCTCCTGGTACAGTTTATGAAGCCACTGGGCCGCTTCCTTCTCATCCAGTGGGATCTCTTCCAGGGGGAACCTCCTGTTTGGGGAAGAAGAGTGAAAGCCAAGTGGCTTACCCGTGGTACGGCATCAGAGAGGAGAGGGGAGTAGCCGCTGTGTGGTGGGGCAGTTCGCTGCCCCCACCTTTTCTGGTCCCGCCTCACTCAAGTTCTGAAACCACACAGACATCAAAGGCATTCACCCCGGGCACGGAGGAGCCAGCGCTCGGGGCCTTGCGGGACCACGGGGGCCACGGAGGGAAGGGTGCTCATGAGCAGTTTAAGGAGACAGATCATGCTCCCATTTCCACTGGGAAGGGTGCACATTTGTGAGCCCCAGCAGGAGTTTGGGTTTTTCTGAATAGTCCTTTCTTTGGAAATAATAAAAACTGAGAGTGTCTTCCATCAGGCAAAGAGGATTATATATTTCACCAGTGAAATCTACTTGCTCCAAATATGAAAAGCAATAGAGATTCAGAACTTTAATCTTAATTCACAAACAGCTGACTTCGGAGAAGACACGAGTTTATTTATGACCCTAATCACCAGTGGGATTACCGGCCCAGGAGTGCAGGTGTCTTCCTGGGGTGATAAGCAGGGCAAGGGCAGGAAGGGCTTTCCGCGGCAGCCGCAGCACCTGAGGCCGCCAGCAGGGGGCGCCGGGGACATGTGCGAGCAGGAATGACCATGGCGGTGGTCTTCCTGTCCAGCTGTCCACCCGGGGGGTAGGCAGGGGGTGCAGACTGAGAGGAGCCTGGCCAAATCTCCGTCTGAAGGTATCCTAACCCCACTGCTTCTAAAATGGAGAGCTTTGCTTTATGTGGGTTATACCCGTTGGTCTTCACCGTGTTTGAAATGAAAGCGGACACACGCCTTCGGACAGGGAGCGAGGCTGGTGCCACATTCACGCGGCCTCTGGAAAGGGCTGGAGGCCCAGGGAGTGAAGGAGATGCAGAACCCCTCGTGAACAAAAATGCTCTCACTCCATGGACCCCAGATCTCTCGGGAGCCGGTGAGCCACAGGTAAGGAGATGAGATTCAGGAGAGGTTGTGCACTGAGGGATGACTGCCTAAAGGCTTCCAACCCACTTGACTGCCCTCCCTGGTTTCGTGTCTGCGTCCCGGAGTGGCTAACCACACCCGGTTCCAGCGTCGGCCAGCTGCCTGCAGTACGAATGTGTAAGCTCAGAATTTAAAAGCATGATACAAAATAAACAAAAATATGAGCATCTGTCTCCCGGAGTGGACTCGAGCCACTCGAAGGATGCGGCTCCTGGGGCCAGGCACACACACGGGGGGCCACAGGCCACCAGCCCCGAAAGCCCCTGGCCTTGCCCCCGGCGTGACCACCAGGAGGGGAACAGGAAAAGGACTCCAGAGAGGAAAGTTCCATCAGCCCACGAGAACCTGGGCTTGTGTGATGATGAGCATGTTTCGGGCTCACTGGAGTATTGCTTTCCTCCAAAACACCCAAATGGTAAGTATCACAAAACAGCACACTGAGGCTTTTAGCTGGCTCTGGGCACCCTAGCCGCGGTCCAAGCTGGAGCCCAGTCTGTGCTCCCTGCAGCCGGCAGGAGCCGCTGGCCCTCCTCAGGGCACCCGGAACATTCTGCCTTCAGCCCCACGCACCCCTTCACCCCGTGGGAGCGCCAGTGCTTCTGTGTCTGTCCGCGCGTGTGCAGTGCTGGGGGCAGGCTGCCTCCAGCGGCGCGGGGAGGGCCCGGGGCGGGGGGCTGGGGGCGGGGGAGGGCGGCTCACCTCACACACATGTCCGCCTCGTACTTCTTCCCGTAGAGGATGCCCAGCAGCGATGGGTTCTTGTTTCCGCGGAAGTTCAGCGTGACGTCGTAGACGGCTGCAACTGCGGGACGCGGGGCGCGTGAGGCCCGGGGGCGCGCCTGCGTCCACACCGGCTCGGCCCGCACCACGCTCGGCCCCGCGGGCTCATCTCCTCCCGCGCGGGTGGCCCACGTTACTGCATTTACGGACCGTCTGTGTTCAGAATTAGGGTCTGGCTGCTTTCTATTTGTACCCCTGTTCTCGGTCCTATCTTTGATCTTGCCTTCTTTGGGATTCATTAGATATACGTATTTTTCCCTGATGAGGTTTCAGTTACACAACTTTTCCCTTACCTATTTATTCATCATCTAGTCTGTTAAGCAGCATTTCATCGCCTCCGAAACGCTAGGCCCAGCGGCCACAGGGTCACTCCACTCACTGGCTCCCCCTTTCCGCCCCTGCCGCCCTGCATTTTCCAAGGCCGGGCGCTCCCTGGCACAGTTTGGACAGGTGGCCGTCGCGTCTCGCTGCTCGCAGAGCCCAGAGCGCACAGCCCAGAGCGCGTGGCGGTCTCCGGCTCGGCGGCGGTGGCGGCCCCTTACCTGTCCCTCGCAGGCACTGGACCGCCGTGGTGAAGCCCTTGGTCCGAGGCAGCAGGTGGTACTTGAGGACGGGCAGCCCCTTGGAGATGGCCACCTCCATGCTGACGCGGTGCTTCTTCTCCGTGAAGCGCGTGCCCTCGCAGTACAGGAGGAACTGGACACGACAGGGGACGGGGGTTAACCCCGGCCACGGGCACACAGAGCGGCGGCTGCTGGATTCGCAGCGAGGACAGAACGCGCCAGTGACAAGTGGGACGCCATTTACAGTGTGATTTCATCTAGGGCTGCGATGCACACTCCAGCCACGCACAGCCCTCGGAGGACAGCTCGGGGCATGGCGCTGATGCTCAAGGAACTCAAAGGACAACTTCCCGGAAAGGACTGAAACAGGAAGGTGTCCCCGGGCAGCAGCCTTTCCGACCAGGGAGCGGGGAAGTCGGAAGTCTTTTATCCCTTTGCCTCACCCTGAGGATTAGAAACGCCAAGTAGCCAGTTCTCAAGCCCTCCTGCCAGAGACCGGAGGCTTAGGAAGAGAAACAATGTTCAAACTGACCAACGACATTGTTTCAGATGCCTGGCCCATCAGACTCCTGGAAGGGTCTGGAAGCACAGGAGGAAGCCCCCGCCGCAGGGGCCCGAGGGGTGCATGCTCTTAGGGGCAGGCTAAGTCTTCTCTGAAGTACTAATAGATCCCCAGAACCAGAGGGCCCCTGGGGTCTGCTCGGCAGCCTGGCTCCCCGGACGCCGCTCCCTGCAGGGAAGTCCCTCTGAGGGGCCGGCCAGGTGCTCCTGGGGCAGCTCCCTCGCACCGCTGAGCCGCAGATGTGGGAAGGGGGGGCTCGCTCCCTCTCCAGGTGCCCTCAGCTGGGCTCTGGGTCTGCACTGGGGCAGGTAGAAGCGCGCGGCCCGGGGGGACCCCAGCCTTCGAGCTCCGACGGGGAGGGGCCCGGCTGGGACCTTGCTTCCGGTCGGGCTCTCGGGGCTGCAGCTCATCACGGAGGCTGTGGGGGGTTCGGGGCCTCCGGACACTCACCCACATGTACTCGGGGTAGTCGGACAGGCGCTTCAGGCCCTCGATGACGGTGTCGCGGTCCTCCTCCCATTTCCGCTTGCAGAAGACGATCTCCAGGAAGTACCACGTCCAGCCGATGAGGGGCACGTACAGCAGCTCCCTCTTGGCGAGGACTTTGGAGCTCTGGGGGGAGGGGGAGGCGGGTGAGGGTCACGCGCCCCGCAGGCGCCCCTGGGACTGGCTTGGGGTTTGGCGACGTCGCCGTCAATGAGGCAGCCCTGCTCTGAGCATGGGCGCTGGTTTCCGCGCGACCCCAAGGGGGCAGGCATACTGTCCTACAGACAAGGACACTGAGGCACGGGCCTGGCGGAGGGAGGGGTGCCCGCTCTGGGTGCCAGGCCCGGGGCTCCCTGAGGGTGCCCTGGATGGCCAAGAACGGCTGCTTTCTCTGTAGCGCCTGCTCGGCCTGCCGCAGGGGCCCTGCCACTTCCCTGAGGCCGCGGCCGGGCGGGCGAGCTCTGCGGGCGCTCTGGATAAGTCAGGGTTCGTGGGAGCCACAGCAATCACCCCAAGCTCAAGAGAAGCCCTGGGGAGTTGAGGGCTGACCCGACCTCAGACTCTGGGCTCCAGAGGGCCCGGGGGCTACACCGGAAGGGAAGAAAACCCCAGACCCCATGTCACTCACCCGCAGCACCTCCCCAGGACCCTGCCTTGCTCACCCCAGCACCTCCCCAGGACCCTGCCTTGCTCACCCCCAACACGCCGAACCGCTCACACATGGTCCACCCACAGAGGAAATCAATTTCGAAGTTGTGGTTGAGGATGATGACCACGTGCTCTTTGCCGAAGCGGTCCACCGTGGCCTGGTCGGTGAACAGTGTGCACTCCGTGCAGGACCACCACTCCAGCAGCATGACCAGCTCTGCGGACACAGCGGGGCGGGCTCAGCGGGGCGGGGGGCTGGGCTCGGCTCCAGCCCCCCCCCGCCCCGGCGGGAGGCACAGGCCAAGCCCATGTTCAGGGGACTTTCACAGGACATTCACCCGGGGTGGGACTTCTGGCTAGAAACGAGATTTAACGGTTTGTGTTTCATGAATTTAACTTTCCAAAATCATAATGACCTTTTCTAAGCAAAAGTCAGGGAGAAGACAAATGGAAAGCAGACGTGGAGGAAAACCATCATCGTAGATGCGCGTCCTGACGTCCTCTTATGATTCCCACGGGTGCCGGGATTTGAGGGACGGTCACATTTTAGCCACAGAATGGGAGGACAGGGGTGGGTGCGAGTGCACAGCCAGCCCCAGGGCCACCGCGGTCAGCAGGGTGGCTGTGCCCCCCGCGTCCAGGCGTCCCGAGAAAGGTGACCCCACCGACCAGGAAGCACGACTTTCGGGCTCAGGATCGCCGCAGGAAAGCCCCGTTGTTTTTGGGCTCGACACCAGCCCACCCACCTTCTGATGGGCCTGGCCCTCGGGGATGGAGCCAGGGCCTGGAGAGCGGGCTCCACGCCTGACTGCCTGGGCCTCAGTTTCCCCACGTACAGAAAGCAGGAAATAGCGGCTCCCTCACGGGGCCTCTGGAGGACTGCACGGGCCACAGCTCGTGAAGTTAACACCCAAGAACCAGGGGGCCGGGTGGTCTCTCTTTCCCGATGGGCACCCCCACCAGCCCGGCCCGAGGACCAGCCCGGGCCGAGGACCAGCCGGGGCCGAGGTGGCGGCTGCCTAGGCCCTTCCCCCGGCACGCTGCTGATCAGGGGTCCACCTTCCTTCTCTGCGAGGTGGGAGCGGGACGGAAGTTCCACCCCGATGGAAGGTCTGCCCCTCGGGTGGTACCTGGACACTCGCCAGCCCCTTCCACCCAGGGGACAACCCGAGGCAGGGTCAGAGGCAAGCTCGGCACCAATGGCCCTGCTGGCCCTGGACACTTTTATCCCGTGGTCGCGAGCCTGGAGAAAGGTGCAGGCGTGGGGGACCAACGCCCCCAACAGACACGTGTCCCACAAGCCCACGAGAAGACGCTCGGTATCGTCCGTCATTAGGATGGGCCCGAACCGCAGCGGGACACCCCTTCCTGCCCCTCGGGATGGCTGTCACCGGACACGGACGGGGAAACGCACGCGGGTGGGCTGCTGGGCACGTGCCGGGCACTGTCTCGGTGCCTGGGGGCCACACGGAGCTTCGGGACGACCCAGCGATTCCACCCCAGGGATCCGCCCGGGAGTCACGCGGCGGCCAAATGGCAGAAACCACCCAAGTGCCACAGAGCGATGGACGACTGGGTAACCCCTGTCCGGCCACCCTGCGCCACGGGACCCAGCCACGGGACCCAGCCACGGGACCCAGCCATGGCCTGGGCCGCCCGGAACACAGCGTGCTGGGGGAGAGGCCGTCTGGAAGGACTGACCTGGAGGACTGTATGTCCTGTCCAGGACGGGCGAACCCAGACGGGAAGTAGCCAGCTGAGTGCGGGGGGTGGGGGTGGGCAGTGGCTGTGCGTGCCCGTGGGGCTGCTTTTTGGGGTGAAGGCACCAGAACCACTGCACTGCATGGACCCGAATTCTGTCTCAGGAAAGGCGTTGGAAAGAAGAGGAAAGCAGGACCCGAGGCCACGTGTGCATGTGGAAGCTCCCCCTGCGGACGGGCCCTGCCGCCTGCCCCGGGAGACACGGCCAGGAGCCCGGCCCCCCACGCCCAGCTCTGGTTTATCCCGTGGCCGCAGCCCAGCAGGGCCTGCGCAACGTCCCGGGGGTGAGCTGGTTCACAGGCGACCGTGGGGGAGGCTGTGGCTTCGAAGCGACTTACAGGGCAATGGGTGAACGCTTTCCCGCTATTCCAGTAAGAACACCTGAGACGCGCCCTCGTCACACCCCCTCGGCGCACAATCCCGCCGCTTCCCGCGGGGCCCAGGCCCGGACGGCCCCACAAACCCCGTGCCCCCCCAGGGCGTGGCCCATCTCGGTCCCTCTCGGAAGCGGAATGGGGCAGGACGTGTCCTGGGGCTGGCTCACCGCACGCCGGCCTGCGGTTTCATCCGTGTTGTCCCCTGCGGCGGGAGTCCCCGTGCAAAGGCCGAATAATTTCCCCTGCGTGTATGGCCCGCGTCGTCTCTACCCGTCCACCCAGCGCCGGACACGTGCTCCCCCTGCGGGCTCTGGGAACCACGCTGCCGCGGGCACGGGACGCTCTGCTTTCCTCCCCCTTGTTCGAGAGGCGCCAGTTCGGCCCCTGCGTCCTGTCTCAGGGCCTCCACGGGCAGCGCAGCGCAGGCGGGATCAGGGGCCCCTCGCCCGCTGGGTGGCCCCATGTGGAGGCGGGACGTCACGGCCCCCACCCCACAGGCGCTCCGGAGTGCGTGGGCCTCGCGGTCAGCGCTGCATGAATGCTGGCCTCCCAGCCGCCCCTATGTTTCACGGAGGCGCCCAGAGACCACAGACGGAGAGAGATGGACAGACACCCCAAGTCCCCTACAGACGTTCTGACGAGGACGCATCGCGCCCCGTCCCGGAGAGAGGGGCTCTACCGGAGGGTCACCTGCGGGAGGCTTTGTCTCCACCTGCCGAGGGGAGGCCGGGCCGGGAGATCAGCCACCTCCCTCCTCGTGGACCGCGGTGACATGCGGCCTCCGCCCGCCTTCTGTGCCTGTGGTCCCCGCCCGGCGGGGGGACATCCTGGGGCATCTCCTTCCTTCAGAAGGAGCCCGCTCAGGGCACCCGGGTGGCTCAGTCGTTAAACGTCTGCCTTCGGCTTGGGTCATGATCCCGGGGTCCTGGGATCGATTCCTGCATCGGGCTCCCTGCTCAGCAGGAAGCCTGCTTCCCCCTCTCCCACTCCCCCTGCTTGTGTTCCCTCTCTCACTGTATCTCTCTCTGTCAAATAAATAAATAGAATCTTTAAAAAAAAATAAAAGAACGAGCCCGCTCTCTCCCAGCCGCTGGCTCGCTGACCACCGCCACGCTCAGACACCCCGCGTTGACTCAGTCTGGACAGTGCGGCTGCGAGGGAGGCGACGCTCTCTCTTCTCCAGCCAGGAAGGTTCGGCGTGGCCGGGTCAGCGGGAGCCCGGGGCTGGACGAGGGTCACACTGGGGACGCACTGAGGGCGGCCGGCGGGAGGCCAGGCCTCAGGGCATGAGAGCAGGACGTATGACTTGGCTCTAGGTCATCCGTGGTTCCAGGCTGGCGGCGACCTGGGGGTCCTTGCACTCTGTGCCTGCCGGAGGGGGCGCCCGTGCAGCACCCCCGCTCCAGCGGCTCCCCGGGGCTCCCACAGCCTTGCGCGGCCACAGGAGGCCGGCGGTCCTCGCGGGCTCGGGGCTGCTTCCCGCCGGCAGACGAGCGCTGTTCGCGTGCCTTCCTCCACTTTGGTGTCTTCTTTACAAAAACGGGTTTGTCTTTGCCTTTCTCAGCCGTCTTCTTCTAAAGTTCTCCGGTCAGTCTGATGTGCGCTTCCCACCCCACCTGTCGTCGGCGAGCTCTGCCGGCGAGACGCCGCTGTGCTGGCGAGCACCAGAAGAACTGAGACGGGTGGGACTAGCACTCTCCCCCAACGTCCCCTCCCTCCCGCCCCCCAGCACACAGGCCTCCCCGCTTCCACCCTGCGGGGTTCAGCCTCACAAACCGGCAAGGCCATTACTCGATAGGCTCACTTACATGCAGCTGCTCCCCGACTTCCCTGCCTGCCCTCTTTCCGGCACCGCAGACCCTGCCCGACTGATCGCTTCTGTCCTTCTAAAGAACATTCTCCGGCAGGAAGGCCAGGTGCGTATCCGTGGGCCGCGAGTGCCACCCCTCCTGGCTGGCCTCAGACTGTTCCTGTGTCACCCTCGCTTGAAAGACCACCGTCGGTCTATCTGTCCATCCCCGCTAGCACCGGGCTGTCCCGTCTGGGTAGTTCTGCACCGGCTGTCTGTCTCCGCGGTCGGTGGCCGCCCTGGGGCGGGTCTGAGCGTCTGTGCCAGCATCACGTCCTCGCCCCCCAGGAGGATCCTCTCACAGCACCGCCTGCCCGTGTCCCCTCCGCAGACCTGGCCGCCCTCCCCGTCCTCCGGGGAGCCCCACGTCCCCCTCTCCTCCTGGGGCTCGGCCGCACGCTCGCGTCCCCTGTGCCTGCTCTCCCGGGACTGGGTCCGATGTGAAGTCACATTCATTCGCAAAGAGTTCACTCTAACGAGATGTACAGTTACAATGTTCCCTGAGGGAAATTCTGGGTGATGCTTTTTGTCACCCTTCGGCCATCCTCTGTCTCTCTTGCATGTTTCTTGTCCTCCGACAATGAGTTCGTAAGTGTCTTATCTTGATCTGAGACTCTTTGAGCCGAGCGTGGGACGTATGTCCCCCAGCCCCGCGGATCCCAAGCGGCGCTGCTGACCTGCTCTGCCCCAGCCACGGCTCCGGGTCCGCGTTTCGATCCACTCCCCCACCCTGCAGCTGGCCCGGCTGGGCCCTGGAAGGCAAGCCCGAGGTTCTGGGCCAGCACCTGCTCTCTGCTGAGGGGACGGGGCAGGGCTGGGAGGTTCCCTTTACGCACCGTGCCCACAGCCACGCGCAAACAGCCGACTTCCTCCAGGACTAAGCTCTCTGGGGTGTTTTATCCTTACGATCCTGCTGCAGGTGGAGTCCACAACTTAGTTTTTATGAATTACCATTTGCCCTTTCGGTGTGTATTCGTTTCACGCAGTTATAATCATGAGCAGCTCATTGTATGTTTCACATGATAGGATTTTCAACTCTCCCTCCCCGACCCCTACAAAAATCCTGTCATCTAAAAGAGAAACCAGGGCGCCTGGGGGGCTCAGTTGGTTAAGCAACTGCCTTCGGCTCAGGTCATGATCCTGGTGTCCCGGGATCGAGTCCCGCATTGGGTTCCTAGCTCTGCGGGGAGTCTGCTTCTCCCTCTGTCCTTCTCCCCTCTCATGCTCTCTCTTTCTTTGTCAAATAAATAAGTAAAACCTTTAAAAAAAAATAAAAGAGAAACCAAACCCTAGGAGCAGAAGCTACTAAGCGTGGTAGGCAAGCTAGAGGTACAGGCCAGCTCGCTGGTCTCAGCCAAGGCCTCCCTGGCTGTCCTCGGGTCTCTGCCCCCGAGCTGGGAGGCTAACAGAGACTCACCGTTTCCCGCAGGAAATAAAATGGGTACTGTTTGCTCTTTACTATAATAGAAACGTGGTCTTATGCTAAAAAGTGTAAACAGCACAAAGTCAGGCATATCCATAAAGAAATGTAAATAATGAAAAGAATAAAAACTAAACAAGGAATAAATAAGTGAAAGTAAAACATAACAAAGTAGAAAATAGGAGCCCCTCCTTCCTGCACGCCTGGACGTCAGTCTCCTGGCGGCCCCCAGGGACCCCCGGGCACGACCGGCCACAGACAGACGCACACGCTGTCCTCCGAGAAAACAGCAGCGTGCTGCGTACTTGTTGAGCACCTTGCTTTTCCGCTGAGGAATGTATTTTGGAGACGGTTCTGGGTCAGTAGGGAGAGGCCCTGGCTCTTGGTGGCTGCGGGGACCGCTGTGCCCTCAGCGCACTCGGGCTCCACTAGGTGACCGTGTTCACCTTCGCTAGGTGAAGGTGATGAAATGAGAAAGTCTGTCTGCGGGAACCGTCGAGGTACATTCTCATTCTGCGGAATGACGGCCAACAAGGGCACGGGCTCAGGTGCGGAGGGCCGTGGGCAGGGCGCCCTCCTATGACACGCCGGTGCCCCACGGACGCGCCACAGCGCAAGACTTCAGCCCTGGCGACGGCGGGCTTTGCTGTTGGGCACCGGCGTCTCCGTCCACGCGGCAGGCGGAGACCTGTTTTGTCCTTACACACACAGGGGCCTATCGGCCACAGACACGCACGCCTACACATGTGTGCAAAGGTGTGCAAGTCCTCATCGTTCACGGACAGATGCTCACGTGCACACAGAGAGCGGACAGACACCTGCCGCTGCCTCGCAGTGCTCTGGCCCCCGGCTGGCCCCCAGTGGGCAGCCGGCGAACCAACTTTGCGTCTGTCCTCAAACACCCAAAATACTAGGCCGACCACAAAACCGGTCCCCTGTGGGTCCCAGGGGCCGAGTGTCCGAACGTCACCCGGAGCAACCCCGCGGACAGTCTGGGGCTGAGCATCTGCCGGCCACCCCCGAGCAGCCCCTCTGCTCCCAGGACGGGGGTCCCCAGCCGGAGCCCGCCTCCCAGGACCCCTCGGGAGCATGCCCCACCTCGGGGGCCCCGCCCGGCAGGGAGCAGGCTCTTTGGGCACCAAGCAAGTCCTTCCCCAGCTGCGGTCCTGCCCCCCCCGCCCCGCGCGGTGACACTCACGGCTCCACAGCGAGTAGGCGAGGCGGCAGTTGAGCCGGCGGTAGAGCTGCTTGTTCAGCGGCCAGACGACTAGTGTGCATAGCTGGACGAAGTTGATGATCAGCCCGCTGCCCACGAAGACGAACCCGATGAGGAGATGCGCGATGAACTGGGTCTTCAGGTAGGCGAGCAGGCCCATGGTCGCTACTCAGTAGCGAGTGCAAGGTCCTTCACTGAGAACAGCCGTCCTGGAAAGGACAGGACAGCGGTCAGGACGGGCGCCCGGGCCCCGGCGGCTGTGCACGGAGGCTGCTCCTCGGGGCTCATGGCACAGCCCGCCCGCCAGCGGCTCTCCCACGCCAGCTCCCCGGTCCTTCCTTCTGGGGGTGACACGCAGATCACTCATACATCACACACGCACACCCCACGCCCCCCCTCACGGCTCCGTGCACACAAGAAAGGAAGAAAAGACCAGAATACCCCAAATATTACTCGTGATTGATTACCTCTAGGAAAAAGCATTTCAGAGAGTTTTTATTTTAGACATTTTTAGCATCATTTAAAAGATCACACCGCACGTGAGCTCTCTGTGAAAACAGATCCACCTTCTCTGTACTATTCCCCCAAACCGTGGTGCCCTTGGAAGCCGACAGCCTGTTTGGCTCGAACACAGCGCGGTGACTCACCCGGGGCCCTAACCAGTTTTTCTCCCTTTTCACGTGCATTTCTTACATCCCACGGTGAAGCCGAAGCTCACATTTCCTGGTTGCGCTTGTCCTGTGAGCTGCCCTGTAACCCCTCGTGGCAGAGAGCCAAGCAGGAAGCTGTGATCCAAACTCAGGGCTGCCCGTGGCCCGCGCACCTGCGGACATGGTCCCGGGAGAGGGGCCCGCACGCTCTCTGGGGATAGGGCGTGGAGCCGGCTGAGACGGGCTCCTGGCCTCTCCGGGGCAGGTCCTGCTTCACTTTACAGGCTGAGCACACCCGGGGCTGGGGACCAAGCCAACTGTGCTGGAAACACAACGCTGTGACATCCGAGGCATGATTTTTGCGCAGCCCCCGGTCCTCGCATGGTCAGCTCTGGGGGGAGCCAGCCGCCGTGGCAGAGGACATTCGAACCATGGGTCCTGGTGAAAGCTGGCTGTCCAGGCCCGGTCAGGCCTTTGGGGGCCCACAGCCCCTCGAGCAGCCCCGACCCACCAGCCCCCGAGACTCAGAGGGTAACGACGGGCAGTGTTCGTCTCACACCGGCGTTGGGATGGTTTGTCACTGACTCATTACTCCGCAGTTACTGTAACTGACCCTCTGAACGTAAAGGACAGAAAACACACCGGGGACAGCAATGACACTTCTTCCTACGTTGTCGGGGATGCTGCAAACACTGCCCTCCGAGCAACCAGAAGCACGGAGAGGTGACTTGCTCGGGGTCCCACTGTGAGCAGCGGGAGGACCAGGTTCCACCGCAGGCGGTGAGATGGCGTCCATACTCCTTCCATGGGCAGGGACACTTCTAGAAAGCAAAGTCCCGAACATGCCAGCCAGGCCAGGCCTGACAACGTTCTCCTTCCATGTATGAGAGAGAACGGCTATGTCCGGCCCCGGCATCGCTGCCCATCTCCCAGCGCCTGACTTGCATGCGGCAGGCTCTCTGCACCCCACTGCCCCCAGAGACCAGGCTCTCCCTGCACCCCTACCACCTGCCACACGGGCCAGAACAACCACGGTCCCCAGAAGCCAGCGCAAAGATTGCCATATCAGCCGTGATGCTTTGAAAAGCAGATTCCCAGGTTCCTGGCCGACCCGCTGAATCCATCACTGGGCACGAGGTACAGGTCTCTCAAGGTGCAGCTCACGCCCAGGTCGGATGCGCTCACCGGTGTGCAGCGTGATGGCACCGGAAAGCCACGGCCATGGTCAAGTCAGGACGCTTCCCATCACCCCTGCCCGGGCAGCACCCGGCCCCTGGCGAGGCCACCAGCCTCTGGTACCGTGGATCCAGCTTCCTCTCCTCTAGGCTCACACGAGTGAAGGCACAAGGGACCTGCCGTGTGGCTCGGCACATGTGTGCACCACCGTTCAGCCTGAACGCAGAGCGACCTTCCACCGCATGGGTCCCGGTCTGCCGATTCACCTGCCGATGGCATCGAGCCTTGGGCAGCCTTTGGTGACCATGCACGTCCGAGCATGAGGCTCTGTGTGAATGCAGGCTCTCACTCGGGAATCTCTTTCAATCCAGAGGTTACAAAGTAGCCAGTCCCTGGGCGCCTGAGTCTCTGATCGACAAGTCAGTCCCCAGGATTCCCAGCAGAGCTGCACCCGCCCCCAGACACGCTTCTCTCGTAGCCTCGCCACCAATGCCGCACACTCCTGTCGGGAAAGCTGACATCCACCGTCCAGCTGGCTTCTCTGGCCCCGGCCCCGGGGCTCAGCCAGGGCCCTGATGACGGCTGATGGGACGTGGCCTGGGGCTGGTCTTGGCCCGGAGCTTTGTTCCGACCGCTAGCCTTCTTTGTGACTCATGTTCACTACCTGAGGCTGGCACCTTCTGACCTTCTGCCCTGCTGCTGGTCACCTACTTGGGCTGTCAGTCTCTGGCCCAGACGCCCCAGAAGTGGAGTCCGAACGCATGACTTCATCGCTCCCTGTGGGTGAGACTCCGTCCTAAGGAACGTCAGCTGCAGTGATTCAGGGCTCCTCCCCACCCCCACTCCCACGAGAGCACCCCGTGCTGACCCTCTGCTTGGACGCTGCCCCGCTCGGCCCACACATCCCCAGCCTCACCCCTGCCTCAATGGGGACAGCAGGCGTGTGGTGGGGGAGGCGGGCCTCAGCTGCAGAGAGCGCTTACCAACAGCTTACCTATCGCCAGCCAAGTTCAAGTCAGGCTCTGCGTGTTTGCACACACACTCCGGCACGCTGTTAAGTTTTACTTTTCAAACAGAACTCCGTTCTGCTGCATGCAGCCCACGGGGTCTGAAGCCCGCGGTGCCCGCCAGCCACCACTGCCGTCTGTGGTGACGCACAGCTCCGAGCTCTTCCGTAAAGTCAGGAAACATGCTTCATTCTATTTCCCCTGAGGTCCGCTGTGGGACCTTACCGGGACGTCGTCCAGGATTCGCTAACAGAGATCCCTGCGAACGCCTAAGCTGGCACTTCCATTGCTGGGCGGCCGGCTACGTCCTTGGTGACGCTCCATCCCGATCACCTCTGTCTGCACGTCGTCTCTGCCCCTTACGAGCGCGCTCAGGGTCTCCCGTGGCTGCCGCCCGACGTCAGGAGCTCTGGGGGACACCCCGGGATCAGGACCCGCAGCCCTGGGGCGTGCGTGTCGGAGCTTCCCCGGACCAGCTGCACGGCGCCCATGCGGATTTCCCTCGTGGCCATTTCCCGACAGCACGCGACACTTCCGCGGGACAGCGCTCGCTGGGTCCAATCCCGGGGTCACGGCATCCCACGGCGATCTTCACTTGCGTTTTCCGAAGGACTGGGAGGTTACAGTAAGTCCCACAAGGCGGGTTCTTGGAGTCTAGGCCTCCACGTTACAGGTGGAGAAACTGAGGCCCAGAGGCTTCCAGACGGGCTGCTCAGGGCGGGGAGGCCAGAGCCGAGCCCTCAGCCACACGTGTACGTCTGACACATGGACAGGAGAAAAGGCCCAGCACAGCCCTTCACTGTCCCGTCACACGGCCTAGACGACACCCGGAGGCGCCCCCAGCACCCCGGCCTCAGAAGACGCCGGCTGGTCACGAGGAACAGACTCGAGGGCCGGGGCAGGACAGCCAGCCTGTCCCCCTCACGGGGAGCCTTCCCACCAATGCTCGGAGGCCATTGCCGAGGCAGCGAGGAAGCCTGGGCCTGTCTCTATCCATTAGAGAATAGGTCTAGAATGTTCCAGAAGCCGGCATCTGCACAACTTGATCCTGACGGTGAGCTGGCTGCCTCCTGCGTTTGCACCTCTGGATGAGCTGCCAGGAACCCCCTTCTCAGGGCAGGGAGGCGCTGCGTGCTCTGCCTTTTCGAAGTGGGGGTACGAGGTGGTGTCACCCCTCAGGGCTAGAAGGCACAGGACTGAGAGCCGGCCAGTCGAGAGGGGCAGGGAGCCTGGCAGCTGGGCCAGGCTGAGCTAAAGTTGTTCACAGAGCAGCAATGCAGCCTCAAGCAGCAGTTCCAGCGCCCCTGGCTATGGCAGGGACACAGGCCCGGACCGCTGCAGAAGCCAGTTAGCCTTCTGGTGGGGCCGGAAGCACTGGGGACCCAAACTGGACCCTGCTCCCCGCGCTAGCACCCCACCCCCCAAGAAGCGAGACCCTGCCTCCCCCCCCCCCCCACCCCCGCCC
>LNAC01000279.1:1578817-1608871 GCA_002007465.1 Ailurus styani
TGTCCCAGCAGGCGCCATCTGAGAAGGGAACAGGAGTCACAGACCAAGGACAAGGACGGTAGGGCTGTCATTCCGCAGTGCTGGCAGCCGGGTCTGTTTCCGCCATGACGTCTGCGGAAGCCTGGCTCGTGGGGGGCGGGGGGCGGAGCTGAGCGTGCACAGCGGGGGCAGAGTGGGCAGCTGCCGAAGGACCTCCGGGGGGGCCCCGCCACACCCCACCCACCCCAGCTCTGCAAGCTCCACGTCCTTTGTCTGTCTGAGGTGGTTGGGCTGGTTCTGCCGGCTGGAGCAGCCTAGCCCGCTGACTGCACAACAGATCTGTGACGAGTCCCTTGGCCTACGGGACAGTGCGGGCGCTCCTCACACTGCTCACGCGAGGCGGCCGGCGGCACCAAAGCGGAAAAATGCTCTCCGACGGGGACAGGTGGTGGCAACTGCGTTCCTGAACACAGATGCACACACACACACCCAGGCTCCCAGAGGCACGTGCATACGTGTACACACATGCTCTCATGCATGCATGCACAAACGCGTGCACACGCTGTCGTGCACACACGCTCTCATGCACAATGCTCTCACACATGTGCACACATGCATGCAATGCTCTCACACACAAAGGCACACATGTGTGCACAATGCTCTCGTATACACACTCATGTGCATGTGCACAACACTTGTGTGTGGACATACGTGTGCACATGTATGCATAGCGCTCTCATAACACATGGGCACACACATACACTCTCATACATGTGTGCACCTACATGCTCTCATACACATGCTTGTGTGCACGTGTAAACACACCCACATGTGTGTGCACACATGCATGCACACGCATTACACACATGCACGTACCCACCGCAAGTACACGTGCACACACCACATGCATATACCCCACACATGTACACACGCACGCACCCATGCACATGTGTACACATGTGTATGCACATACACGTGCCCACATGTGTACACGTGCACATACCACACATGCACACACATACACCCATGTGCACACACGTGCACATGCACACACCATGCACAGATGTCCACATACGCATGAACACGTGCTCACACACACAAAACCCAGTCATAGTGAAGTTTACTTGTAATCTTGTGACACTGAACTACCCATTATAATAACAGCATTTTACTTTTAGAGAAACAGACAAGGGTTTGCTCTAGAATTACTCAGTAAATTGGTTGCACTTTACTACAATATATTTCACAATGTAAAAAGTTACACGGGGGCTCTGGTTTTCCCTGGGATGCAAAGAGCTCATCACCCCTGCCCTTGTGACAAGAAGAAAGCCGGAGGAGCTGCACGTTCATAGCTTTTCTTGGCCCCACCAGGGATCTGAGGTCACAGCACAGCCAACTGACAGGAAATCTAAGGCAAGATGCAGAAATGACCCCTCAGCACCCCGAGGGTTCCCTGGGGCTTCCCTGGGACAGATGTGCGGTTTGGGAAGAAGAGCTCAGCTGGAAAAACAGACCTGGGCAGGGCCAGGGAGAGCGTGATGTCCCAGAGCTGCCGGGGGGTGAGGGGCAGGGACCCCTTCGCTGTGCCCTCATCCCATCCCTAGCAGGTGGTGCAGGGGCGCCTGGGGAGAGTCCTGGGAAAGCTTTTCCAGTGCGAACTCCAGAACACACGGGCATTTACCAGTGTTCACGACATAAGAATGCAAACCTTAAAGGATGAACAAAGCGATCGCCCAAGATAAAAAATGTCACATTACCCATGAAAGAGGCATCGTGATTAAAACTAGATCTGAGAGAGGTGGGGATTCAAAGTGAGATAAGCGAAGCAGGTTTCAAATGGCCTTCCTCGCTCCCCTCAGAGCAGTGGGAGAGCCCCCGCGTGTCCCTTCCCATCCCTGGACACAGGCGCGGTTTGGAGAAGGGCCCCTGTCACTCAGCAGTTGGCTCTCATTTGAGCTTCCAGTCTGCATGTAAACCCAGAACATCTCCAATACGCATGTTCCACAGACATCTCCAAAAACAGCAATCGGACCCATGCAACACGGTAAGTAGAAGGTGGAATGAAGATGGCCCTTTGCCAAGTCCAGCCTCCTGCTTTCCGGGGCGGCCGCGGTCACTGATCACCGATCACGGGAGGCGCACAGAGCAATGTCCCCGGAGCTCACGTGGCCGGCACCGGGAGCCGCACCCTGCCCCCTTCCTTCCCTGCTGTCCCCGTTCCCCAGACAGCAAAGCGGGAAGGGTCTGGGCCAGGGGGGCTCGCACACCACCCACTCCGGCCCCTGAGCTGGCCCGCCCCCACCGAGTCACGGGGACTGCTCGCAAGGATGCGATCCGGCCATGTCCACATGGGCTTGTACTTGACACCGGCAACAAGAGGTTCCACGCCCCCCTCGAGCGCTGGGAGAGGCCCTGGGCTCGGCTTCCCTGGCAGCGGCTGGACCCCGAGAGAAGCAGGTGCCGCTCCCTTTGTGCCGCACCCCGGGAGGGTGTACCAGTCTGAGACCAGGTTTTCCAGGACAAACCGGGAGCGGCATGGAGTCCGGCGACGTACAGGCAGTCACATCCTGTGGGCTCTGCCGGCCCTCCCACCATTTCTAAGTAGGTGTGGAAACCGAATTCTAGATTTTCCTCCCTTGCTCTCTCTGAACATGGCCTCGTTCCCATGCTTTCCCCGAACCCCTAACCACTGACACCTAATCTGATGTGTCCCCCAACTTCTCCGTAACGGCAGCAGCACCCTTTCTTAGGTGAACCCCAGATGACCCCACAGCCACGCCTCCTGGGCCGGTCCCCTCCCCGTGGCCCTGTGGAGGGAGGCTGGGGGCTGGCAGGCGTGGGGGCCCAGAGAGGTTTCGAGCCCAGGGCAGGATGGCCGCAGGGTGTGGAAGAAGGTCTCCAACTGCCCCCCGCAGCGTCCACCCCCCTGCCCGGCTCTCTCTCAACCTTCTGGGCCATGGCCAGAGCTGTTTTCCTACCTGCACAGAGGAGCCCTGATCCTATTTCCTCCCCGGAGAGAGAGCAGAGAGCACTCCAAGTCTGGGAGCCAACCCTGAGCGATGGCACTCAGTGGACGGCGACCCCCACCGGGGATCCCCTGCTCCCTGCGTTAGGTCTTCCTTCTCACCCAGCTCCTCCCCGTTACACCGATCGCTCCACATCGTAATGCCCACAGCCACGGGCCTGCTGATGGGACCAGGAGACACTGCGCGTGGCTACCAGAAACACCGCGTCAGCGCTGTGGACCGCACCACCGCCGCACCCAGGTCACGGGGAGCATTCCGGCCGGAAACTGAGGGTCAACAGCAGTCGAGCGCCACAGACGTTCCCCAGAACCTGATGCTTCCGCACAGTCCAAAATGTGGCCGCTTCACAAATTCTGCAGAATTTTGATCCTGGGACCAAGAAAAGTAAACTTGGATTCCATGATCCTTCTGCCTCTCCCTGGACCCTTTCCTTCCCCACACAGCTCTGGCTAAAATGAACGATACCGCCGGTAAGAATGTGCCGACTTACGGTTTTCACCTTCTTGCCCCTTGCCCCAGTCACCGCCTGCAAATTTCTAAGTAGATCCTTTATCAAATCCTCCTTCCTCCAAACCCCATTTCTTCTCTACCAGAACCAGAGAGACACAAAGAATGAAGACAGAAATTACAGCAGCCTTGAGATGGACCAGTTTTCAGAAAATGTGACTCCTGTTCGTCCTTCGTGAAAAGATTACTTGAGGATATAGTCCAGCAAGACAAGAAAGAATCTAACGAAGAGAAAGAACCTACCCAGTTATACAATGACAGGAAATGTCAAGGTAACCACCCTGTGCGTGTGGCCCAGAAAGAGACTGCTCCAAACTGGAACCGGAAATCTTTCAAGAAAGGATTTGTTCAACAAAGAATATGATTAAGAGGGGCTCAGTTGGTGAAGTGCCTGGCTTCAGCTCAGGTCCTGGGATCAAGTCCCGCATCAGGCTCCGTGCTCAGTGGAGAGTCTCCTTCTCTCTCTCTTTGCCCCCCCCACCCTACTTACACTCTCATGCACACGTGCTTTCTCTCTCAAGTAAAATCTTTAAAAATAGTCATATATATGACTAGGGAAAGAAGATTTTTAGCATTGAAGGAGGAATAGGTTTCCTTTCCTTTGAGTAAGGTTTCCCTTCTCAAAAATAACAAGCAAAGCAATTAATATTTTCAGATTATAAAAAATGCTATGCTTGGAAATTGTGATCCAAATGTAGATCATGTTAATGTGGGGCATGAGTTTCTACAGCTGGTTTCACATGGGACTTGATCTTCCTCCTTCAAGCTGCTTAGGCTTCAAGCTTCAAGACTTACCGACTCTAACCGAAAATCTAGAAGGGGGCCTGGCATAGGGTAGCTACTCAGTAAACACCTGCCAGAGATCTGAGCACAATTAATAAATCGAGGAGCAGAGCACATGCCAACTATTCAGGCCTGGAAGCAGGACAGCTTCTGAGCAGCTCTGCCTTGGGGAGCAGCTCTGCCCGGGAAGCAGGTCTGGCTCGGGGACCAGCCCTGGCTCGGGGAGTAGCTCTGCCCCGGGGAGCAGCAGTGTGAGCAGGGGAGAGGTGGGAGCTCACGTTCCTTGAAACCGGTGCATATTACTATTTTAGAGAAATAAAAATATAAAAACATTTTAATGTCTGAGTTAATGTGGATTACGAAATATCATCTTTAAAGATAAACACAGTCCCTTTGTCACCTAGTCAAGTGAAACTGATCTGGAGAGAGCTCAGCTAACATGCCAGCCCCCAGGAGGGCCTCCCAAACCCCCCGCGTCGCTCCCCATGGACAAAGAGCAGGTGCTGGAAGCAAGCACCTGCCCAGGGCCCAGGAAATCATTCTTGCCCCAGGTGTGCGGCCTCCGCACGTGACGTGATCATTCTGGATTTCAGTTTCTTCTTTGAAACAGAGGCCAACATAACCTTTACTACTACCAGTACCGCTGTTTGACTGTTCTTGAAAAATCTCCAAGTAATAGGGTCGCTCCCTATTTCACAAACACACTGACATCTAAAAGGTCTTTGCTAAGCCAACTTTTAACGGGTATTCGGGTTCCCAACCAGCAAACCAAGGTGCCGTTTTCTGTACAATTGATACTTGAATCACTTTGAGCATTTGTAAAACCCCAAAATCCAGACACTAGTGCCAAGAAACGACTTGCTACAAGAGGGTCTCATGGCCACATTCGTTTGGGAAATCCCACAAGCCCACCTCCTCCACGCCCCCCTCCATGCTGAAGACGCCCGATTTACACTCAAAAGCTCCACAGAGAAGAAACTGTCTGACCCATCGCTTTCTCAAACTGCGTGTTCAGAGAAGCTTTTCATATTTCTCACTTGTAAGCTTCACCAATTCAGACCCACTTTCCCTCGCACAGTCAACATCAGTGAGATTTTAATTCTTTACACGCGCGCACGCACACACACACACACATCTAGTTAGAAGTCCCTAACTTAATATCAGCTACTGCGATAACTTCAAATAAGTGCTTTGGTACTAGTTTGTCTTTCCAAAAAGAACCCACGGGATAATGATACTCCAGCTACAGTAACGGGGGGACTTGTCAACGAGCCAGCTTCCGGAAGCTGCTGACAGGCTCGCAGAGAAGGGACCACACGCAGGAAGGGGGGGCGCCCCAGGCCTCTGCCAAACGTCTTCATGCGTTGCAGACAAGCTGCTAAATGTCTTTCTCCTACAAGAGTAGTTCTTAGCGGCAGGAATTTTTACTCTTTAAAAATGAGGAAAATGCCTAAGGCGCCATATCTAATGGTATTTAGTCCAATGCCCTCATTAAATATTTAAGATATGAGAGGAGGACAGCCCAGTTCTTCCTGATTTCTCCCCGGAGGCCACGAGGCCCGGCTCCCAGACCACCTCCAGGTTCTCAGCCTCCCACCCACGACGCCACTCCTCGGCGGTGGGAAGGCGCCAAGCGGATTTTACTGGGCTCCCAGGTTGTGCCCTGTGATAAGGGATCTGCAGACTCTTCACCCCGATATTACTCAACGACTTAAAGAAGCAACAGTAAGTCCGGTGAGCATTTCGTAGAGAGGCTTAGGAAGGTACGAAGTTCGAAAGCAGGTGCATGCCGGCCACGAGGGCTGAGCAGAACGGTGGCCAGTAGATGACGGCAGGTGCATGCTCAGGGTGGGAACCCACATCCCCCTGCCCCTCACCGTGGGTCCTGGGGTCCTGCATCCAAATGGGAAGTGAGGCTTTTGGAGACAGAGCTGCTGAGCTCCTGTGCACCTCACTCGACGGCGGGGGGGGGGCGGCTCCACGCCGTCTTCTGGGTCCCCTTCCTTCAGAAAGAGGCGCCCCAGGGCGCCTGGGTGGCTCAGTGGGTTAAAGCCTCTGCTTTCGGCTCAGGTCATGATCTCAGGGTCCTGGGATCGAGGCCCACATCGGGCTCCCTGCTCAGCAGAGAGCCTGCTTCCCCCTCTCTCTCTGCCTGACTCTCTGCCTCCTTGTAATCTCTCTCCCGCTGTGAAATAAATAAATAAAGTCTTAAAAAAAAAAAAAAGAAAGAAAGAAAGAAAGAGGCGCCCCAGCACAGGGTGGCGACATCCACTCCCCCGGCCACACGCAGGCCGTGACCAGCCCTCTGGCTCCTGACGGGCCCACCCCTGGGCCCGTGGAGAAGCCTGCTCTGGACAAAGTCCTCACCTGCAAGAGGGCAGCGGACGAGAAGGCCTCCCTCCTGGATGCCGGGGTGGCGAGGGGACGGGGCGCGCAGCAGAGACGAGGAGAGAACATGGGTCTCCGATGGCGTCTTGGGGCAAGAGTCACAGTGTCTGCCTCTCCGGAGAGGGCACGAGCCTTCTCCTTGAAGTGCTTCCCAAAGCACGAAGCCGGAGGCCTCCTGGGCAGAAGGGCTCCTCTCCCGGCCCTTCCGTGGGCCGTGGGGGCTGGCCACGGTGGGGAGGCCTCCTGCCATGCGGCCCAGCGCTCGCCAGCCTGCAGCGGGACCCAGAGAAGGAAAACCTCAACATCTCCTCCCGGTTCCAAGCCTGGGGGACAAGGACGGGGACAAGGGCTGCCGGGTTCCTCCAGACAGGTCGCAACAAGCTGCAGAAGTGTCCTTCAATCTGGATTTCTGTCCACGTGCGGTTGGAGTGCTGAGTGGCTGGGACACGCGTGGGCACCTGGTGAGGTGGGCGGTGTGCGTGTGCAGTGGGTCAAGCCTGACGCCCGCGCCAGCACGCCCCACGTGGCCCGCAGCCACCACTCCTGAGTCACACGAGCTGCCTCCCCCTCCTGACCGGCACTGGCACGCACTACGGGGACTGGGGGGGCCTTTGCTGCCGCCACACCAGGGCTACCTGTCCCCCCCAGGCGTCCTGAGGCTTAGGCTACGAGTCGGTGATGGGTCTCCCGGGGGCTCCGCGGGGCCGAGGCAACCACTGCACGCTCCCCAAGGCCCAGAACTGCTTTAATAAGGGACAAAAGCCCTCTTTCCCGCCCCTGAGCAAATTCTTCCCCTAAGTCACGCGTGTGTTTCTCTCTCTGGGTAACTCTCTTTGTAAGTCCATTTTGTAAGTCCACGTTTACATAAGAGCTAACATGCAAGTACCCGGCGCGTACATTCATTCTAGAACGGTACAGAGTTTGGGAGGAAGGGGCTCGCAGCTCTGGGTGGGCAGGAAGGGCCGCGGGGCCCTGAGGACATGCCCTGCCCGGTCTTTGGCCATGCTCCCTCCTCCTCCTCGGAAACAGAAGAGGCGTAATCGGATCAACTGGAGATGAAGCTTCCAGAGAGAATTCCCAACCACACCGCGTACGCAAGGAAACAAAACTAATGTGGGGCAGAACCTTCAGAAGAGCCAACGTCTCTTCACCGGAAATCACCCCACTCTTGGCTCTAAGACATAACTCTAGCCCAGGCCCGGGGTTCTGGGTTTCCCCAGAGCCACCAGTGGGAGAAACACCGGCCTTGTGTGGCTCGCTGCCGTCGCCTGGTGCGGCTGGTGTAGACAGTCTCACGCAGACAGGGCAGACACAGTACCCATTTTACAGATGGGAATGGGGACCCGGAGCCCACGCCCCATCCACAGTCACACCCCCATGTGGGTCGGGCTGGAGAAGCCCAGGCTCGTGTGGTCTACACCAGCGAGAACCTGGGTGCGCGCGGGTCCTGACGGCCAGAAAGGGTCGCTGCTGATTCACCATAAACCAGCCGGGCGTTTACGGGCACAGCAAGGTGGCGTCCCTCCACTGGGAACCAGCACCTTCTACTTCGTTCCCAGACCCCCTGTACGTCCCCAGCACCCCCGCGCAGGGGCAGGGGAGATGAGAGGCGAGGGAACGGTGGGGAGCAGGCGGGGCCCACTCTGCTCCTCGTCAGGCGTTGCTCTGTCCCCGAAGCTCTCCGAGCACCCGCTGGTGACAGGCATGCCCCCCTGAACCACCTTCTCCAGGAACGTCCCAAACACAGAAGCGTTCACTGGAGGGCGGATACCCCACCCGGAGAGCCGGGGATCACCCGGGCCAAGCTCTGGACACAAGGTCACTGCCGACTGCAAGGTCCCCATCCCAAGCAGGGACGTCAGGGGCACGCGGGACACAGGGAATGGAGGGGTTAGCGCAGCACCGAGGTGCTGGGACGGCCCAGATCCCGCAGGCCCCACTCACCAGTAGAAGTAATAGGCCAGGGCCACGGCCACCAGGGCGGCGCACAGCCCCGAGAAAAGGCAGGCTGAGTAGCTGGACAGCATCTTGGGAGCCGGCAAAGTGCGTGAGGAGGAGACCGGGGCCCGCGTGGCTGTCAGCTTCTGCCAGCGGGTGAGGGACAGGGATCACGTCCAGAGCTACGCTGCCCGCGTCCGACGAGACCGTCTGCTCAGTGGAAAGGGGGGCACGCGCTTCCGGGGTGCCACCTTCCGACCCAGCGGGGACCAGCGGGGACAAACCCGACCTTCCCCGCAGCAGCACCCAACAGGCCAGCCTCCGCCTCCCGCCGGGGGCCGCTAATCCAATAAGCTGCTTTGCCGGGAGCTGTAAACAGGTGGGATCACGGGGCTCGGCTGGGACGCAGGTCAGCGGGCCCCACCCGGGCACCTGACCCGGGCAGCGCAGACCCCAAGGTGCGCACCCGTCTCTCCCTGACCTTTCAGAGGCCGACGATGGCACGACAAGCCCACCACGGCGCGGCCGGGGCAGGGCTGCGGGGTCAGCGAGGGGGGTGCGGCCCAGGCTTGGCCGTGGGGCCCCAAGGGATGGACAGACAGCCTGGCTTTGGGGCTGGGACCAGGCTCATGGGTCCCAGCGCGCCACCCCAGGGCTCCAGGACCACATGTACAACACGCACGTCCCGACCGCAGCCCCTCGTTCTCAGGTGAGGGACGGTGGGGGGGCTGAGGCGGCGAGCGTAGCTGGGAGGCTGTGTCCCCCCCCCCCCGGTATCCTGGCCTGAGACTGTGAGCGGCAGTGGGCCTGAGGTGCATCAGGCGACCCAGGGACAGCCGTGTCCCCTGCCAAACCCGCTCCCAGTGAGGAAGGCGGCAGCAGAGCCTGGGCGGGGCGGGGGGGGGCGCGCCCTGAGGGCTCCTGCGCCCGCGTACCTCCCCTCCGGGCAGAATGCACTGGCTGCTTTGGGGGTGTCTTCCATGGCGGCCGAGGCAGGAGGAGCCCCCAAGCCCCCACCTTGCCCGCGTGGCCCCTCCAGCCCCGTGTGCCCTACACCCTGCGCGGCCGGCGACACCCGACCCCCACCCCAGGGCGGCACGTCCAGACTCCCAGGGGAGTCTGCAGCATGGGCGCGTCCCGGGGACCCCGAGGTGGTGGTCCCGGCTAACACGAGGCTCCTTCTAGAGGCTTCCATCGTCCGGCCTCTGGCCCGAGAACATCAGGAGAGAAGGGGCTCGTCAGGCCTCCGCTCCGTGCATGGACCAGGGCTCCAGAGGATCATCTGCGCGCCGTGCTGCTGACTACGGCTTTCTGAGGCCTTGATCCCCAACGAGGCCAGAGGAGCTGCTGACCTGGGGGCGCCGGCTCCACAGTGTCTGTGCCCGTCCTCCCAGGAGACGCCGGTGCCCCTGGAGGGGCCCAGAGCCCGGGCAGCGATCCTGCCCCCTGGCAGGAGTCCGGACGGCTGCCTTTCTAATAACCATGAAGAGTGGCCCCTCCTGTCTCCGAGGGCCACCCCGCGGGGCACCCGTGTCGGGGACGTGTGGGGACGCCGGCCCAGAGTCTGCAAAGCCCCCCGGCTGAGCCGAGGTCCCATGCAGGGCAGCAGGTGCTGCCGACGTGTCCTGTGAGGTGGCGCCCGGAAGCGACCTTTGCCCAGGCCCTTGTCCGCATGCAGACACCTGCACGGGCTGTCCGTGGCCAGGCAGGCTCTGCCCTCCCGGGGGCCGCTGACTCCCGGGCTCCAGCCCCCGCCGCCACGGCGCAGCCAGGAGGACGCGTCTAAGGTCGACACCGGGCCCCAGCCCCCCGCTGCCTCTGCCGGCCCCCCAACACTCCTGCCCCATTCTAGGCCCCATGTCCTGCCCTCGTCCCCAGGCTCCCGCGACGTTCACAGGGTGGGCGTGGGTTCCCGGACACCCCCACAGAGCTGCAGGCCGCCGCGGGGGCCCTGGCAAGAGGGCCTGCGGCACAGCCTGGACTCTGACCCCAGCCGAGCCTCGGTTTCCCCTGCTGTGAGGTGTGAACGGCTGTGACTCTGCGGGGGAGGGAAGACGTTCAAGAGACACGCACAGGGAAAGCGTTAGGTCCTTCCTGGGCCCCCTTCCTGGGAGGACAATGGCCACACAGATGAAAGAATGACCTAAGATTTCTCTCTGGGCTCAGAGCCAAACCAGAGCAAAGCCTCCCACCTGTTCCTCGTCATGCTAACTGCACGAGACGCTGAAACAGCTATCAATCTTAATTACGTTCTTTACATTATTTGTGTAGAATCCAGAACGTTTAGGTCTTGGCTGCACTTGTTTTGAAATAACGACGTCCCTGCGGCTGTTCCTGCGGGAGGGAGGTCCCACCGGGCACCCCGCGGGTCCCGGGCCGAGGGCCGCCCCGCTCCCACCGGCACGTCGCCACCGCCTGCGCCGCCTTGTCAAAGGCAAGGGGAACGAAGCAAATGTGAACATGTCACGCCAGAAAACGTCACAGGAATATCTCTGGATTATTTCCCTGAGCCTGAAAATTAGTGATTTATACCAAAACAGTAGAAGAAAAGACCAAAGAGAGTGTTGATGGAAATTCTTTGCAGGGTCCTCGGAGCGGCAACATAAAAGGTATCTTTCAAAGTGATACAGCGCTTCTTCTCCAGCCTGAAGAGTTCGTCCCGGGGGCCTTCCCACTCCCTCTCGGCGGCAGCACCGACTGGGGGAGGCTCAGGGTGAAACCGGTTCTTCCTGCTTAACGAGCGAGCGGACAGGCCAGCGTGCGGTGACACATGGGTTGTGACGATTACCGTAGAGCTCCAAAGACGAGTTCTCGGTTTGCCCTGCTGAGCCCCGCGTCCCGCGCCCCCGTGAGGATGACCGGGGGGCCCCTAACGAGGGGCGGACGCTCGCCCATCCCGGCGAGCGAGGGGCCAACAAACACCCAGATATAAAGCAGCACCTCAGAGAGTCGACTGCCAGCAAGTTCATGAAGCGCAGCCCCCGGGACAGAGGGTGGCTGGGGAGCGTGCGGCGGGGGTGCAGACAAAGTCCCCACGGGCCACGCGCTCAGGGGCTGGGCAGGGAGCGGCACCTCTCTCCAGCCTTCCGGACAGACACCTCCAGGGGCGGGGCCCCGGGCTCCCTGCTCCCTGTGCCCATCTCCCTGCCTTATGAGACCCCCGTCCCCACCCTCTTCCCCCTGCTCACCTCCGGACCTGGGGCGTGCTCCGCAGAGCTCTGACGGTCCCCGGCAAGCCTGGCCCCACACAGGCACCGATGCCCTGACACCAGCTTCCCCAGCCGTCCTGCCCCTCGGGGCGGAGCCCCCTGCACCATCCCCGAGTCGGGGGCTGATGACCCGAGTCAACAGGCAGGGCTCGTTAACACCGGCCGTGGGAGACAGGGGAAGCGAAGACAGACCACACGGGCCACGCCCAGACACACAGGTGGGAGGCTGGGGGCCTTGTCCACACGCACAAGGCCACACAGAGACCCGTCGGTAAGAGGACACAGAGGTCACGCCCAGACACGTGGGTGAGCGGTCAGGTGGGCCACGCCAGGGCCAAGCTAAGTGACAGGTGCAACATGCAAATTACACGTTTAACGATCACGGTGGATCTGCTCCGGGAAATACTGCCAGCTCCAAGTCTCTCTGCCCCAAGTCCCCAAATAACTGGCAGACCCGGCCTCTGAAACCAGATGTGGCCGACGTGGCCCCTGAGCCGGTTGCTGCCCCCAGCGGGGCCAGTTCCAGCCCAGGTCCCCAGGGGCGAATCCAGCCACCCTCCAGGGCGGGCAGGGCATCCTGGAGCCCGTCCGCTGTCTCCCCGCCTCCGGCACCTGCGACATCCCAGCTCAGCACTGTTCGCCACGGTTCCCCAAAGATGTTGCTAACTCCCGACACCCAGGCCTTGGGAAATCGCTGCGGCCCCACAGCCGCGGGGCGGGGCGGGGCGGCCAGCAGGGAGCACGGGGCTTCCAGGAGGGAAGACATGCTGGGAGCTGCTGCTCCGTGGCGAGCCTCTGGCTGCTGGACTCACAGACACACGTGTCCTAGCAGCGAGGCGCTCGCCCCGCAAAGTCTCCCTGCGTCTACGAGGTTAACGAGGCGCTGCCTGCCCACTGGGACGCCCGTGGCAGCAGCCTGTTTACCCAGATGCAGCGCAGGTTCAGGATCGGGGGAGGGCCTCTGGGGGCCAGCCGCACGCGGCAGGACAAGCAACAGGGAGGAAAGGGGCCCAAAGCCCCCCTAAACCTCCCCCAGAAGGCCTCCCTGGGCCCCTTGGGTGGGCAGCGGTGTGACCCACACCTTGTCCCCAGGCCCGGGGCGCCCCCCACCGACTGCTCAGACGCGGAGCTCCTGGCGCTTGCCGGCAGCCCTTCTCTGCAAAGGGTAGGAGCTTCCTGAGCGCCTCTGTTGGTCCCAGGAAGGAGCAAGGAGAGGCAGGGAGAGGCAGGGAGAGGCCCGAGCCCAGGGGAAGCGTCCTCCTGTCTGGGACACGTCCAGGCTGTTCCGGAGGACACGACAGAGTTTGCCTGCCCTACAGGGACCTGGCCACAGACGCACACGCACCTGCGGGAGGCGGGCGGGGTAGGACTCGACCCACGCGGCTGCTCTGATGGCTCTCCCAAGTCGGGGGAGCAGAAACCGAGCCCCGCTCGTGGGCAGGCTTGCTGCTTGGACTCACTGCGGGTAAGCGAGACGCTGCTGAAGGCTGCAGGGCTGAGGCTGGCGCGCTCGGGGACAGCGGACACGATGCCCTTTCAGTGCACGCCAGGACACACACAGAACGCGGGTTACTATGCAAACCAAACACAGGTAAACAGCCTGAGGTGCGAGCTCAGGAAAACCAACGGCCAAATCTCAAGTGCTTTGAAGCATCTTCGGAAACTCTCAGTGCCAGACGTTGTTTGTGTGGCTTGTGATTACCATGTAGCGTGGACGCAGGCCGGTCCGGATGACCACACGGCGGGGGGGGGGGGCGCGTCACAGCAGCAGGTGTCCGGGGAGAATGCCGCCACTCCTGGGCAGGGCCTCACGTGCTCAGGGGGGCCTGGAGATGAGCAGCCGCTCTCAGACCGAGGGTCCACCTGCCACGCCTCCCACGGACAGGGGACCCAGCTCTCCGGCCCTTGGCCACCTCCAGGAACCGTGGATGAGGGTAATGAGGACGCACCCTTAGTTTTTCAAGACTCTGCACTGGGACTGGTTGGCAGCTGCGTGTCCCACCTGCAGCTGGCGTCTGGGGGGGGGACGGGGAGGAGCACACGCATGCAGGGCCTCGGAGCCCTGGGGGAAGCACGAGGCGGCCACGAGAGCCCCAATCTCCCCGCCCGCACAACGGAGCGCCACCGGGGGCCAGTGTCCGCGCACCACCCAAGTCGGGCGGCCTGGCCTCGTGTCCGGAGCTGACACTCCCGCACACGCATGCCTCCCAGGAAGCCTGACACGGTGGCCAGGACCCAATGCCACCCGTTTGACACTCGTCCCCAAACATGATCCTACCTGGAAAGCACTCTGTAAGTGAAATGCAGTGTCAGACCCGAACTCTGAACAACGGTCATGAATCTCAAAATGCATTTGAATCAGTTGGTTCCTCAACATTTTAACTAAAAACCACAATTCAAAGTTGCACTGAACCTTCAGTCCGAGTGCCTGGCGCATGGACAGCGGGGGGGGGGGTTCTCTGACCCCAGGAGGGGTGTATCTGATCCCCGGGGACCACCGCCCTGCTCTTCTGAGCGTCCCCACGAAAGCTGTGGCACAGCCAGCGCTCAGCCGCCCCCAGAGCTCAGAACTGGGGACGTGCCCGCACCGGGGAGTGCCCGGGGGGCTCTGTCTGTGCCCCAACTGTCGGGTTTGGTCTGACGCGCAGACAGCACATGGTCCCCGGGAGCCCACGGACAAAGCCCTGCTGTACTCGGTGATGGTGGTGGTAAGAACACGGTTGCATGGAGGACCCCTGCTGTTCCTCGTGGCAGCGTGCCTGGGGGGGTATTTCCAAGGGGGGGCAGGAGGAGAAGCTGGGCTGTACCCCGGCCTCCCACCACTGCAGGATGGCCAGGGGCTGGACAGGGGCCCTCCGTGCCCGGCTCGCTCTGGGCCGCCAGCTGCAGGTGCCAGGAGGGGCTGCCGCCCAGGGGAGCGAGCGAGGCTGCTGTGCTGGGTGGCAGGACCGCTGGTCTCCTGCGCAAGCTCCGGGGTGTCCTTCCCACTTCCGCTCACGTATCCTTGGACAGGTGCGCTTTGCAGCGGTCCCTCTCGGGAACACGGAGCCACCACGCGAACACTGCGGAGGCTCTGGGGGGTCATCAGCCGCCAGCTCTGAGCCCCCTGAGCCGTCCCCTCTCCTGCAGCGGCCTTACTCTCCCCTCCAGGAAGCTGCCCACTAGCCGGCCAGCTGCCGTGTGCACCTGCTGCCCGCCTGCCCCGGACGGGAGCCTGAGCTCCAGAGCCGTAGTCCAGGGGCTCTAACACAGCTGGAGCTGGAGGTCCGACGTGGGGTGACGGCTGTCTAGACTGCCTCTGCACGCACTCGGTCACGGGGCATCCTGGCCGCCCTGCATGTGTCGCTGGTACAGCCCAAAGTCACTGAGCAAGGAAAGAGCAGGACCGGGAGTCTAACCCGGGCTGTCTACCTGCAACACCGCCGCTCCCCTAAGCAGGAACTTGCTCCCGAGCAAGCAGGACGCCCAGGCAGAAACGCCCGCTCTCATCACACCGAGAGGCAGGTCCCCCCGACGGCCCCCCGGGGCCTCCAGCTTTCGGAGGGAGCAGTGGAGGCGCGCCCGCAGGGACACTGCTTGAAGGCGCGTTCCCCGGCCAGCTTCCCAGATCGGGTCTGCATGGATGGGGAAAAACATGGGCAACCTGCAACACAGGGATGTCACAGCCACGCACGGGCACCCGGTTCTTCCACTCAGAGAAGACGTTTGAAGTAAAAACATCCCAGCTTTGGAGCCCTAGTGAGATTTTATAAATCAGTTGGGAGTACGACGTTCTTGCTCTAAAAATGTGAAACCGTGGCGAAGCAGGCAGGGAACAGGAGGTCAGCCACCATCCCCCCGACGCCCATGGCTGACCGCTGCTCCGTCTATAGCTGCCAAGCACTGGCGCACACCGGACACCGAGTGGTTTTCTTACTCGGAGCCATCTGCCAGGGACTGACGCTCTGCGCCTGCCAAGTTCACGTGCCGGAACCTGATCCCCAGGTGACGGCATCAGGAGGCAAGGCCACGAGAGGGGAGCCCCCCCACTGGGGCCAGTGTCCTTAGGGAAGACGCCCCAAGAGCGCCCTCGCCCTCCCCCCACATGAGGACCCCACGAGAAGCCACCCACTGAGAAGCAGGAAGGGGCCTCCATGACACCGAATCTGCCGGCACCTTGATCCTGGACTCCCGGCCCCCAGAAGCATGAGAACAAATCTGCGTGGCTGATGAGTTGCCCGGCCTGTGGGGCTCGGCCGGGGGCCCCCCAGTGGTAGGCCTCACTGTCTATTTTGCACCCAGAGTCCACCAGCGTGGCAGGTCACAGCACAGATCACGGTGTGACAGCCGGCGGAGAACAGGGACTGGCCGCTGCCCAGGTCCCCCAGCTGCAGGTTCCCTGTCCCCAGGGGCGCCCCGAGGCCCAAAGCCACGGCAAGCGCCACTCCGGCCCCTCCCTGCTTCCGCAGCCCCGACTCAGGATGCCAACATGCAGCAGGGACCTGGGGAAAGAAATCTAACATCGCTTATTTTTGAAAGTGAGTAGTGTTATTTTTATAATCTCTCCAAGAGACTATCACAGCCCTGCCTGGTCTGCCAGGCCCAGCAGCACCCACTACCTAGTCCTTCTACGGGCCACACGCCTGGATCGACACAAAATGTGCCTGCAGATCCCGTCTGACTCGGACACACCAGCCGTGGACACGGAGACGGGAGACCCAGCGCAAGGACACTGGCGGACCCGCCCGACGGAACCACAGCCACCTCCTCCCGCACGGTGCTCAGGGTCTCCGTGGGTGCGTCCCGATGCGGTCGGCTCTCCTCATCTACCTTGCCAGGACACAAGACGACCGGGAACCTTCTCCCAGGACCAGGCACGTTCCCGCTAACCTGCGCATAGAAGATGCCCTCACTGACTGTGCACCAGAAACAGCCGTGTACAGCTAGGTAGGCTCCGCCGCTGGGGCTGACATGCAAGCCTTCCAGCTCCCTCCTGACTGCGGGCGCCCTCGGCCCACCCTGGTGTGTGCTGGTCTGATGCACCAGCCTGTGAAGACACCCAGGAGATGGCATCTGGCCCTCCTGTCCCCTCCCAGGGTAGCTGCCACTGTCCCCGGAACCCTCAGTGGTCCCGCGCCTGCCCCTCCTTCCTAAGACTGGCCTGCGGGGCCCCCATGCTCTGCCCCTCCTGCTGAGGGCCCGGGGGGCTGCAGTCATCCACGCTGGTGGGCACGCCTGACCGACGCTGGGGTTTCGGATCAAGAAGCCAGATTCTGCAGCAGGTGACAGACCTTACTTCTCACCCCATCTGTTGACACTGGACTTGCCTCTCCACCCCCAACCCCACCAGACAGGGTAACGAGGCGCCACCTCGGAGCCCCTTACCCCCGGCCAGGGTCATGTCACGGCTGTGGCTGCCCTGGCTCGTGGTCCCCACACAGCCACCCCTCGACGGAGTCTTTCCAATCTGCCTCCGGAAACCAGCTTCATCTGGAGAGAAGTGCAGCTCTGGCTGCTTGTGCCCGGCCAGCTGTCAGACCTCTCTCGGAACCCTGACCTTGACGGCGAGGTCCACGCTGCTCTGCGGAGCCCCAGGGCAGCTGCCCCACTGGCCGTCACAGGGTTCGGTCTAGACCAGGGACAGGACACCGCTCGGGGCTCCGGTGTTGCGATGTTGGGGAAACGCGCTCGGACGGAGGGCCAGCCAACGCCCAGCTGGTTCTCAAGGCCCAGAGGCTGTGTCCTTCTTGCCCGCTTGGCTGCCCTCAGCAGCAGGACCCCCTGCACCAGCCCCCGGTTCCCAGCAGGGACTGGCCATCGGGCCCCGTCTACCCCTCCCCACCACGGGACCCCCGGCAGCTCGCCCACGGCCCCGGCCTCCGCCCTCCCGGGGGCTGCGGTCCCTTCCGGGCCGTGGGGGTATCTGCCGTAGCCTGGCCTCACTCTGTTGCTCTGGTTTCCTCGGGAGGCATTCGACGGCCCCCAGCTGAGTGTCTGGGCGCCGTGTCCTCACTAACAGGCCCCTGACGTCTGTGCGTGCAGCAGACCCGCTCCCGCGGCCCCGGCGGGCTGCCCACCGGCAGCAGGGCGTTCAGGGAGAGCCGGGTGTCCACGCTCAGACTCACTTCAGGCCGCTGCTGGTGTCACCACGCAGCTTCCCGGGCAACACCGAGCCGCAAAACAGGGAGCTCGAAGGGGTCATTCCCGCCAGCGTCAGGCTGCACCTCCGGACACGTTGGTGAACACGAGGAGCTGGCAGATCGTAGGGGGAGGGACAAGTGTCGGGTGTTGAGGACTCTGCCCCTTGTCCCCGGGAGCCGGAAGTACTCATTCTGCAGAGAAGCTGGGGGGGGGAGTGTGGAGGCGGGTGACCCAGACAACACCTCCTCCATTGAGGGGGTCCCAGGGCGGCACGCTGACCCCCACAGGCCGACCCCAGACTCCCGGGGTCTCTGCTCTGCTGCCTCCACCCCCGGCTTCCCAATGACCCGAGCAGGGAGCCCACACCCTGCGCTGCTCTGCACCCCGCCCACACCAGGTGCCGGTGGCAACGGTCATCGAATGTCTCATTGCAAAATGGACAAATCAATGGAAGGGAGCAGGCAACTTAATTCAGGAGCAAATGTTTTTATCTCCTGCGTCCTGTGCCCGGGCTGGGACCTGGGCCAGAGCCTCTGCAACCCCAGCAGGGTTGTCTGTCCGCCCGCCCCCACCTCGCGTGCCGGCTCCGGACACACCCACCTGTCCCCAGTCGATTCAGCTGGCAGAAGCTCAACCCCAGCAAGACCACCTACAACTCTTCTCTTGTGAACGTCTGGGGACTCCACTTGCAGCCAACCACGCCCCCAACCTAAGAACCTACTGGTCCACGTTGGTCCCCGTGCGCGCGCGGCCCCTGAGCAGGTGCCCAGCCCCTGACGGACGGCAGCAGAGCCCAGCCTCAGGCATCCCTAACAGAGTCGTGCCCCTGGCCACCCCCCCAGGGCCACGTGCGTGTCCCCTGCAGCCACGTGCGCGCCCCCCAGAGTGGCGGGCTCCTGTCCTGCACTTGCGAACCTGTCAGCTAAAAAAACAGCTTGTTCAGTCACGAAAAGCAGAACTGACAGCTAATCGTCCTACTCTCCATCGGAAGCACGTAAGAATTCTCCAGATCTCGCAACCGCTGGAGAAGGGAGCGAAGAGGTATGTGCACCACAGGCCAGAGCCCCACGGCCAGGAGGGAGGGAAGGTGAGCCGCGCGGGGAATTTACATGTTCTCGTAGCTGCATTAAACAGTGAAAGCAAAAGGGGAGGTTGATTTAATGATGTACATGATTTAACCCCATGTAGCCAAAATACCACCCTTTCTACGAATGACACTAAAGAGGTGAGGAGCTGGGCACCTGGGGCCTGCCAGTGAAGCGTCCGCTCCGGCTCAGGTCGTGATCTCAGGGTCCTGGGATCGAGCCCCACGTCAGGCTCCCAGCTCAGCAGAGAGTCTGCTTCTTCCTCTCCCTCTGCCCGTGTGCTTTCCCCCCCTCTCTCTCAAATAAATAAAATCTTAAAAAAAATAAAATAAAAAAAGGCACGGAGGAGCCGCTCACGCTGCCTCATCTGCAGGCCCGTGAAGCCTGGGCACTAACTCGCACTGCCTCCAGACTCAGCCGCTCACTTCCAACGGCTCAACAGCCGCATTGGCCGTGGCGTCGGACATTGGACCCACGGGACCGCCAGGCTCTGCCAAAGGTCACTCAAGTGACATTTGTGGCCGACAGCAGCCTCTGGCCCCCGACCGGGGAGACCGTTCAGACCCAGAAAGCACAGGTCCCAGCGTGGAGTTCCAAGCCCCGGAGACACCCTAAGACAGGTCCGAACAACATCTTATTCACCCAGCGGCTTCGCCTGCGCCTTGGAGCGCGGGGCTAGGACGGACGGGCCACGAGGACTCCCCCGCGGGCTGAGCAAAGGCGGCGGGGTCCCCGGGGAAGTGACCCAGCCCAGCCCTGCTCTCCCGGGAACACACGGGGGGTGCAGGCTCGCAGACGGCGGGGCCCCTACGCACCGAGGCTCATCCACAGCTGCCGGTGCCTCCTGCTCACCAGGGACACGGAACGTCCTGCGGAGACGGCGGGGCGCCCCGCCCTTCCCTGGGGCTTCCCTGGGCCAGGGAGCAGGCGGTCCCTTGAAAGCAACCGAGGGCACAGGACCGGCTGGCTTTTATCCTGCCCTCCGCTCCTCCCCGTCAGAGCCGCAAGGAGGCGGGCTCTCTGGGGCGTCCTTTTCACCCATGACCTAAACCCTCCGCAACCGGGAGGCAGAACCACCAGCAGTGCGGCCCGGGGCCACCGCAGCCCACGTCCAGCTGGACCGGCCCCGAGGGGGGCTGGTGAGCTATGGGGGGCAGGGGGTTCGGGGGGGACAGCCTGGCTGGAGACGGAGGCCGTGGCCCTCCTCCCTCTTGTTCCCACAGAGGCCGAAAGCCAGGACCGGACCCGCCCCTGCCCTGAGACACAGAAATGCAAGTCAACCCCGGTAGACCCTTCCTGTGAGTGGAGCACAGCGAGCAGGGAGATGGGACAGGACGCTCCTTCTACCAAACTCAGGTTAAAGGTTCTGGAATACGGGCCACTCGGTAATATGGTGGGAAGCAGCAGGCTGCCCACCCAGAGGCCACTGTCCCTCGCTTCTGTACCAGCGGGACAGACATCCTGTTGGGCAGGCCACTGCCGGCCAAGCAGGGAAGGTCCCGGTCCCCTGTGACCAGGACGGCAGTGTCTGGCCTGGGAGACGAAAGCCAGTAGGAAATGGCCCAGACGTGCCTCCTCCTTCCTGCCTGGCTGGAACGCAGACGAAAGGGCCGGGGTAGAAGCAGCCTTCCTGAGACCAGCAAGCCGCTGTCGGGGGGACAAAAGCTGCAGGCGGAGGAGGAGGTCGGAGGGAGCCTGGTCTCTGTGGTCCACGGAGCTGCTAGCCTGGGGTCCCGGGCTTGCTGGCAACGGGAGAGAAAGGGGCCTGTACTGATTTGTCGCCGCACTCGGACGTGGACAGAACCTGCTCCTGACAGATGTGGAACCATGCAGCACAGGTGTCCTGCGTCAGCGAAAACTGTCCTGAGCTGTGTGGGCCCCCACCCCAGTTCACAAGCACGGAGACGCACCCGATCCCAGGTCTCATCCCGGAGGACGAGGTCCGCCCTGGAACAGGTC
Organism: Ailurus styani; assembly: GCA_002007465.1. Taxonomy (NCBI): domain Eukaryota; kingdom Metazoa; phylum Chordata; class Mammalia; order Carnivora; family Ailuridae; genus Ailurus; species Ailurus styani. Next base: position 1,599,812 of record LNAC01000279.1, read on the forward strand.
CCAGAGGGAAGCTTCTGTCCAGACAGCCCCGGGGGCTGCGCCCAGCATGGCCCCCAGGGGCGCTGCGCCCCTTCCCCCCTCAAAGCACCAGTGCTCTCCTGGCCCTTGTCTCCTTGAGCCAGTGGAATGCGGCGGGGCAGCCAGGGCCCTCGGGAACACAGTCCCCTTGTGTGGGGGAGGCGGAGCAGGGGCTCCGTCCCCAAGCAAGGCCTGGCTCAGAGGACCCCGAGTCCCGGCCATGCTGCCAAGGGACGGGCTCCTCCACACTCGGCCCCGGAGGGACACACCCCCTGCCCCCGAGCCCGCCTGCTGGTCGTACTGAGACCCCGGCCGCCCCTTCCCCCACACAGAGGGCTCTGCCCCGGGACAGAGCACTAAGTGACGCCCTACAACGCCCCCGTGGCACGTACGTCTATTTGTAATTTGGAAAGTGAAACACAGAAACCCACATCTCCTACACCTGAGCACCTACCACGGAGGTGAAACTCTTGCCAAATTGTTTCAGATCCTTGTTTCTGAAGGAAGCTGTGCGTGCGTGCGTGTGTGTGTGTGCGTGCGTGCGCATGCGTGTGTGTCTGTGGGCTCGCACGTGTGTGGTGGGTGTATGTGAGTGTGTACACGTATGGGTGCACATGTGTGTGCATATACGTGTGTGCACTACGTGGATGTGTATGTTGTGTGTATAGGAGTGTGTACATAAACGTGTGTATATGCCTGTGTGCACAGGTATGCATGTGTGTGTACACATACCTGTGCACGTGTCCCCGGGTGCGTGCATGTGGGTGCACGTGTGTTGTGTGTATTGTGCACGGGTGGTGTGTACAGGAGAGTGTGCGGCACATGTGCTCGCAGGAGTGCGTGTGTGTGGCACGTGTGCTGTGGGTACATCCAGGACGCACCAGAAGTGGGTGTGGCAGCTCCCCTTCCTCCCGGACCCGCCCCGGAGCTCAGGACATCCAGGAGCTCCCACTGGCACCTCTGAAGCTGGGGCCACACCCGTGTGCACCTGTCCATAGGAAAGGGGCTCTGGCACAGCCTCCTGGCTTTGGCCACAGGTCACACGGTGTCCAACTGGCCCCAGCCTGCGGGGACACGTGCCACCTGCCTGTGCCCATCACCCTGCAGCTTGTCCCAGACACGGCTGTCCGCACTACGTCATGGAGAGGTTAGGCCTAAACACCGCGTTGGCCACAGCAGCGCCCTATGGGCAAGTGGATCTGGGCCGGCAGCACGGCCGCTCACTGTCTGCCCTGGAAACGTAGCCGTGTGGCCACTGGGCTCACATGCTACCCACCCAGCTGCTGGGCTCCTCCACAACTTGGCCTCCCATGCCTCCTCCTCCTCCTCCTCCCTGTCTTCCCGTCACCAGACGCACACACGACCCAGGCCCCGGCCGTCCCTCCTCCAGATGCTAGAACCTCTTGACAGTGCCGTGCTGGGTCGTCTGGTGCCGGTGCGCTCACAGTGGTCCCCGCGGACCGGCCCCTCCTCCTTTCCTGCAGCGGGGCACCCCCAGGAGCCCAGAGATGCACGGTCCTGAGTCCTTCCACACACACGCGTGTGCACCACACATCACACACACACGTGCCCAGGAGCCCAGAGATGCACGGTCCTGAGTCCTTCCACACACACACGTGTGCACCACGCATCACACACACACGTGCCCAGGAGCCCAGAGATGCACGGTCCTGAGTCCTTCCACACACACACGTGTGCACCACGCATCACACACATGCACACGTGCCCAGAAGCCCAGAGATGCACAGTCCTGAGTCCTTCCACACACACGTGTGTGCCCCGCACACAGCACACACATGCCTCCCACACACGTGCAGTCACACATGCACGCACATACATGAACTCAAATCACGGCTATCGCCTGCAATCCACCAGGCTCTCTCTGTGCTGGGAAGATGACGGAAATTTTGTTCACACCCATCTCCTCCCCAACCACCCACTGGACCATAGCCCTCACGTGTGTCTGAGTCACGGCCCCCATAGCCCGTGTCCTCCTCAGGCCCTGAGGTCCGTGGGCCTCCACCTCCACCCAGGGGGGCGCCTGGCAAGCGGCAGGCCCTCTGCCCAACATTATTAAATGAGATCCACGCTCCCTGATGGCACAGCGGGGTGGCCTGCCCTCTCCCCAGCCCTCGGAAGGCCTGACCTCCTGGGGTCACTTCCCAGGGAGGCCTCGGCAAGTCCATGGCCATGGTGCTCCAGGTCACCACCCTTCGCCAACGGACCACACTGGACACCATGGCTCCAAACCCCGAGATCAACGGAAACTATCCAACGAAGTCTGTCTTCACTTCAAAGCTCTCTGGGCTTTCAAAGCCTTAACAGGCACGGTTCTTTATTCGCAGTTCGACTTCTGCAAAGCCAGCACACGTTGCTAGCTGTGATGTGTCCCTAGCACATGTGGCAATGAGTCACCCTGCAGAGGAAACACCCCAGTGCTTACCGGGACCAATAGTCAAAGCCTCCCTCCCCACCTGAGGGTCTCTCTCCTGCCGCTGACGTTACGGCATTAAGGGGGTTAATTTACAAAAGGGGAAATCGTCATTTGATGGAATTTAGCCAAATAAAGAAGCCTATGTTCTCTTGTAAACCTTTACAAAACAGCGTCAAGATTCAGGGAAATCTGGATATCCCGGACCCGGACATTGTGCAGGTCGGCCACGAGCTCGCTGTCCCCGCGCGTGTCCTCCAGCACGCTCGTCCTCCGTGTGGGCTGGCCCCCCTGACACTCTGGTGACCCGGTGAGGAACAGCACCCCTGGAGGACTTAGTTCCGAGGAGCAGGCACACGGAGCTAATCACCAATCATCGAAGGGACCGCTGTCGTCCCCTCGTGTTTTGTTACCACTGAAAACAACAGGTCAAAGGCACCAAGTAACTGAACTGTTCTGAATTTGCTCATTGCTGTGATAAAGCCCAATGCATCGTCAAGTTCTTAGTGTCCCTGTGCCGGGACCGGCCTGGCAGCTCAGCCCGTAGTCCCGCACGCATACGGGAAGAGGCCACACGCACACGAGCACCGAGCCATCCACGGGGCACCTGCCCGCTGGGGGGAGGGTCCCCGTGCTCGGGAGTGCTGGAGGGGGACGTGGTGAGAAGGCGATGGGCGTGGATGTAGCGCACGCCCCCCAGGCCGGCTGCGGTCACGGCCCTGTAACAGGATAAACACGTGTGGCCGTGCGTCCTGGGAGAGGCGGGCTCGCCAGTGATGAGCGCACAAAGCGACAGCCAGCCTGCAGTTGGCTCCAAGGCCACTTCTCCAGGCTCCGGGTCCCTCATTTGCAGATGGCACCCAGAGCCCATCTGCAGAACCGTGGTGAGGACCCAGGGAGCGCGCACAGGGGCAAACGCGTCCGGGCTGCACGCCCGGGAAATGAGGGTTTGAACTCATGGCCACAGAAATGACGCCCAAACACCCACACGAGAGGCCGCGGTAACGAAGCAAGAACAGTAAAAGGCGCTTGAGGCGGGAGGTCCTGGAGAGACGGGCGGGGGCCGTGCCCGGGCCACCAGGCAGGACGACCGCACGCAAGGACACGCAGGTAGGCGGGCACGGGGCAGCCATGAGGTCGAAGCACACCTTCCCGGCGCTCAGGTCAACACCACCAAGACCAGAAACAAAACCAAACAAAACCCTGGAGAGGCGAAAAACAGGGACCACAGACAAGAAGATGTACGTTTTGTGCAGGTGCACATATTTGACCTGTAACTCTCCCAGTATAACCCAAACAATAGCACTGGTCCAAACCGTGGGGACAGGCAGAGACCAGGAACTGAAAGGAAACTGCTTTCACACTGGCTTACAAAATGACATCAACCACACATAAGAGAACTACCTCAACCAAAGCAATTGAGCAGGGCTGAAAATAAGAATGTTACTGGAAATGCAAAATATAAAAACAGGATTCAAAATTGTAGTATTGGACCGCAGACCATCAGACCCAGTGAAATGAAAATGAGACAAAGCAAGAATATTTATGATGCTAGGAACTCAGATTCTCAAAGAAGCTCGAACAGTTTTGTCTCTGTGCACCAAACAACCCACGGCACTTTTCGTAAAGCAGAAGTCACAGCGGGTGCTAAAGAACAAACCCCAGCACACTAATGACGGGAGACACGGATCCGTCTCTTCCGATGCGCGGAAGAACGGTGGTGGAAGGGTCTGTGAGGCGGCAGGAGGTGGAAGCAGGGAGGCTCAGGAGGTAGGTCTGAGGCTCTGGCTCTGGTGAACCCCACATCTCTGTTCGCCTGCCCGCGGGGACACGCACATATTAAGCAACAAAGAAATCATCAACAAATTCCAAATTGTAGTTGAAGTGCAGAGCACATTTGCTAGCGACTAATAACAAGACTCGAAAGCACGGCCTTTCCCCAGGCAGGGGTCACCCTCTTCTTAGTCGGTCCTCTCCAGGGGACGCAGAGACCAAGACTACGTGATTTCTAAAAGGCACGATGAGACTGCCGCTGTACTTAGAAGAAAAGTGACCACATTAGGTATTTAAGTCTTTACGAATGAAGGCATGAAAATAAGAGAATCAAGCTTCTAATTCAAAAGGTGAAAAGAGCATTACAAAGTCAGGAAGGAATTAATAAAAGTAAAATCAAACAGTGAGTTTAAAAAATTGTAATAAATAGCTAGACTTGAAAGAAAATCAATAAAACAGTTAAGTCACCCATAGCAATAAAAACTAATCAAGACAAAGTGGAACAGAAATATACAAAATAAGAAAACAGGGAATAACAGGGAATAAAAAAGAAAACATTTTTTAAAATCGTGGAAATAATTGCACGTGTCTGTGCAAAGAAATTTGAAAGCCTAGATGAAATGGATATCTTCTAGAAGGAAAAAATGTACAAAGAAAGTGCCCAAAAAAAAGATAGAAACTTTAAGCAGACCTAGTTTTTTAAAGATTTATTTATTTACTTGAGAGAGAGAGAGAGGATGCAAGCAGGAGGGGTAGAGAGAGAGAGAATCCCAAGCAGACTCCCCACTAAGCGCAGAGCCCGGAGCGCACGTGATCTCACGGCCCTGAGACCGTGACCAGAGCTGAAACCAAGAGTCACACATTTAACCCACGGAGCCACCCGAGCACCCCAAAGCAGGCCTATTTTTATAGAATGAAAACGTATCTGTCGGCTACTTCTCACGTAAGATGCCAAACTCAGATGATTTCGGAAGGGAATTCTATCAATCCTCCAAGGACAGATTATCTTCATGCTGTTTACCCTTTTCCAGAACATAGAGGAAGACAGAAAAAGTCCAAGCGCCTTTATGAAGACGGCACAGCGCTGACTGCACTGGGGAGAAGGAACGCGCAGAAGGAGGCCTGTCCAGTCGAGGACTCCCGTGTGTGATGCGAGGACCCTGGGGTCTCGGGGCCCCGCCGGTGACACGGAAGTCCCCTGTCTTCCCAGGATGTCTCGATGACGCACAACTGTCTTTATACTCCAACCCAACAACACAGACCGAATTCAGAAGCAGGGGACTCCGGCGGCCTCCTCTGTTGCCAGACATGAAAGAGACTCGTAAAATACAAAACTGTGCCCCTCTCCTCACTCCCCGGGCTCAGCTGTAGAAAATGTAGTTTTTCTTCATAAGAAAAGATTATTTATGTTAATACGTAATCGGTTTATTGCTTCTATTTTAAATGGATTATTAAATAAGTATTTTTAAATGTTCTCGGGGTTCATTTCTAAACTAGTTTACATGGACGGCGGGATTTCTCGACCACGATGCCACGTAGATTTTGGACCCGAAGCCATCCCGTGCGCGGCAGGCTCTGCACCGGCGTCCCTGCCCGCCCACTGCTTCCCAGGAACGACGCCCTGTACCACCAGCTGTGCTAACCAATGACGTCTCCTGACGTTGCCAAATGTCCCCTTGGCAGTGACAGGGCCAATCGCCCCAGCTGAGACCCACAACAGGTAGGACTCGCACAGACACCTCCCTGCAGTCCGCGAGAATCTGAAGAGTGTAAAGAGAACAAAAGTTTGAGAACCGCTGCTCTTGCTCATGAACATGAGGACAAAACGGGTTAAAACAATCACTAGCAAACCAATTCTAATAGCACCTTAAAAAGACAATACGTCACGACCAAGGGGGGTTTGGTCCCTGAATGCAGGGATGGTTTGATATTAGGAAATCTATCGAGGGCGCCTGGGTGGCTCAGTGGGTTAAAGCCGCTGCCTTCGGCTCAGGTCATGATCCCAGGGTCCTGGGATCGAGGCCCACATCAGGCTCTCTACTCGGCGGGGAGCCTGCTTCCTCCTCTCTCTCTGCCTGCCTCTCTGCCTACTTGTGATCTCTCTCTCTGTGTCAAATGAATAAATAAAATCTTAAAAAAAAAAATTAAAAAAAAAAAAGGAAATCTATCGATAAAATTCTTTCTATCTCCTCAAATAGAATGCTGGGCTGGTAATGTAAGAAAATTCAACCTCACTTCCTGACAAAAACAGCCAATAAAGTGAGAGTCAATTTGAAATATCCCACGTACTCATCACGTGCTTCCCCACAAGCTGATACTAACTCAGCTCCCAAACCAGCACCTGACTCAGTGGAGAGACACACAGAGGCGTCCTAGTGGACGCCAGGAACACGACGAGCGGCCACGACCTACTGGGCCATGTGTGTGGACGTGGACGGATGCTCACCACAGACACGCAGCAGCAAACCGATTCTCGGTACGACGGCACGAAAGCAGACAGAAGCCATCATGAGCAAATCTGGTTTAGACCAGGACTCAGGAATGGTTTGCTCTAGAAAATCAGGGACTCTAACTATTGACAATAAGAAATAAAGGACAACATGAGTGTTCCGTGAGCTGGGACCCACTTCTGGGCCCCGGCACACTCTCTCCAGCACCTGGGGCTGCAGAGGGGCGCCTGGCCACCCGGCCCCGGTACCCGAGTGTCTGGGCACACACCTCCTGAGTTTGGTTCACGTGGAGGTGAGCAGGAGAGATGCTCAGGTAATGCCAGGCGCCCAGCCCGAGAGGGCACCCCCGGGCCACAGATGACGCTTCTCCCGGCCACTCTGGCCTGGGTCCTCGCGTCTCAACCGGAAGCCCACAGGGTAAAGCCAAACGGCTGGCCAGACCTGTCGGTGCTCCCAGACTTTGGTTCTATTCAACAAGGGGCAAGAGCTGCCCGGCAGAGAGTGCGCCCCAATGCGGCGGCCGGGTGGTCAGCAGAGTCACACGGAAGCCATAGCCCCGTCCGTCTCTGTGCGTGGCCCTCCCACGTGGAAAGGAACGCAGCTCCGCTAATGAACACCGTGAGCCCATCCACACATGCACGTGAGTGTGCACACCTTCCCTGACGTGGGCTCCGCCAGGAGGAATACGGTGTGGAATGTCCCAGAAAACAGACACCTGCTCAGTGGAAAGGGAATCCAGCCCAGGTCACTGTCCACCTACAGCCTCCCGTCATCTTCACAACTTACACAGAGCGCCAGCCACAGACAGACACAGAGAGCCTGGGCCAAAGCTGCAGGAGGCAGCGTCCACCTTCAAGGGGCCAGGCAAGGCGTGGACACTGCAGAGCCTCGAGGCCCATCGCCCCCCTCCACGGACCCCCGGGCAGCCCCTCAACACAGGAACAACCACACCACAAGGCTTTTGGAGCCACGCACACGCACACGTCCAGTCTGGAACGCGTACTCTGGCTCTAACACATGAGTAATGGGGTCAGGAGTCATGTTCAGAAACAGCACCACAGACACTTCCTATAACGTGGGGGTGCATGTGCAGGTGTGCATACACGTGGGCTCCTGGACGTGCATGAAGAAGGAAGTCTTCAAAATGAAGCAGAGCTGTTGGCGTAAAAAACTTCCAGGCCAAGTTACCATCATTGGCACAGATGCAGGTTATGACATGTAAACGTGTTTTTGAAAACTCCGTGTGTACGTGAGTTTTTATGTCTATTTTTACAAGTTCTGGAAGAATCAACCACAGCCAGGAAAAAGAGTGGGACTTGCAGTGGAATGAGGAAAGAAATCTTGATTATGTCTTATATTTGGTTCTGTGTTCAAAAATTTAAATGTTAAGAAAAAAAATTATTTTGCTTCTTGCTAAGTTCTAACCTTTGTCTCTATGGTGGTAACAATGGTCGAACGAATCACCCTGAGCACTGATAAGATTTGTTTTTTCAGGAAAAAGGCTTCCCTTGCAGGATATCTACCTTCTTGAGACACAACCTGGCTGGTCAAAGTCCGAGCCCTTTGCTTGGCCCCCTCGCACCACCTGTAGGGTCGAGAGCATTCCTCCTCACGCGGCAGGGGGACCCACACCCAGGGCCCCAGGCGCCCGGAGCACGGGTGCCTGCCCCTCTGTCTCCCTTGCCTCCTCGGAGCGCGCCCCCTCCCCCTGCCCTCTGCGGTGTCAGCTAGGAAGGCGCCTCTCCGCGGTAGCACCTTGGCTGAGGTTCACAGGACACGCGGGCCACAGCGGGTGGAGGGATCAGTGAGGCCCTCCGCCCTCTTGGGGCGCCCGTCGCATTCCGTGATGGACCAGCGCCCCACAGCTGCCTGCCTTCTTCAAGCCCGGCTCCGACAGACACCACACCGGTGGGTTTTAGTTTCAGTTCTCTGATGACTAACCCAACTGCACGCCTTTGCTTTCATGTGTTTATTAGGTATGTGGACATCTTTTGAGAGGCCCCAGTCAAGTCATGAATGAATGCTAACTTCATTTTGACACTGCGGATTTTCAGTGTTGGGGGCCGGGGTCGCCGTAAGATGCCGTCTGTATTGTCTGTTTGGTTTTGCTCTACTTTTCCTATCTGTGGAACTTAAGAAACAAACAGAATAACGGATGGGAAGGGAAGGGAAAATAAAATATGATGAAATCAGAGAGGGAGACAAAGCATGAGAGACTCTTACCTCTAGGAGACAAACTGAGGGTCGCCGGAGCGGAGGGGCGGGGAGGGGGTGACTGGGGCAGGGGCAGTAAGGAGGGCACGGGATGGGGCGAGCCCTGGCTGTTGTGTGCAACGGATGAATCACTGACCGCCACCCCTGAATCTTAAAAAAAAAAAAAAAAAAAAG
>LNAC01000279.1:1609005-1631047 GCA_002007465.1 Ailurus styani
ACACACACACACACACACACACACACACACACACACACACACCTAAAAGTCGTTTGGTTCGTGAAGACTGATTTAATCTTCCTAGATGCGGGGTTATAAATCAGATCTGGGAAGGGTCCTCCAGCTATGACCAGCCCTAAAAAGCACAATGTTTCCAACCTGCCATTCTTCCTCCCCTTCTTTCTGCCAGCCCTCAGGTGCTACTTTGCAGTCCCGTCCCCAGAAATGAGGGAGATCAAACTGATTTCCATCTCCGACCTCCCCAAGTTCTGTGTTGCCGGGAGAGGTCTGGCTGATGGCCCGTGACCGTTGGCCACGCTCCCCCAGCAACAAATCATCGTCAGCAACACATGCCTGCCGTGTACGAGGCACCAGGCTTCCCGGATCAAAAGTCTCTGGGCCGCATGTGGGGGCCCAGCACCACTGGCCGGAGCCCCGCGGAGGGAGGGAACCTGTCGGGCCGCAGTGTAGACCGTAATCGAAGGGAAGGCGTACACCCAGAGTTCCACCGAAAGTCATAGTACGGTCTGGTTTTCCTTTGCAGACACCAGTAGCTTGCAGCAATGTCACAGTCAAGACCACAAGCAGTGTTAGGAAATCAATAGCAAGTAAAGAAAAGCAAATGACCTTTCGTCGATTCAGAACACTGGAGATGAACGGCTCAGAGTCCTGGTTAGTGCGTGTACCCCAGTGACACCAGCGTGGAGTGAACAAGGGCTCATCAGGAAATAGCCCAGTCTAAGGAGACCGTCAGCAAAGTGGCTTGAGTCTGAAGACGGCGGTGAGCCCCGTGGTGGGGGTGCTGCGGTGCCTACCTGTGTACGAGCCGTGAGTCCCGCGTGGAATGTCTGCGGCCGGCCGGGCTCCAGCAACCCTGCTCACACCCTAAAAGTTGTGTATTTTTACAAACGGTGACTATCAGCACACGGTTTGCTGTAATTATCACTTCCTGCCCACAACGTCTGGGCCTCGTCTCTGCAGAAAGTTCTCGCAAACACAGTCGGCTCTCAGGGCCAAAGAAGACCAGGCAGGTGGAGGCCTTGTGCTCACGGCTCGACTGATAGAAAAAGACCCTGTCACTCGTCACCCAGTGGCGGCAGACCCCAGGAATGAGCGTGGGCACAGGAGGGAACCCAGAGGAAGGTCCCCGAGTCCTGGGAGTTGGGACACGGAAGAAGAGAGGCCCAGGTCACTGGAGGCCACCCTGAGCTCTGTCCTCAGGCCCAGATGAAACAGCGCCCACCAGACTGGGTGCTCGCCACCAACGCCGCTGGTTATCACTGGGCTTTGGGGGACAGGGGGTACCTACAAGGGCAGACCGCCCCGTGCAAACACGCACCCTGGCCCCCAGGTCGCCCGCCCATCCCGGACGTCGTGGCCACATGGCCACGGTCTCCTGACACCCAGACTCCTGACACCCCAGGCCTGCTGACAAAGTCCGGGTCCAGCTCTGCGGGTGACAGCAGCTGCTTCGCCCCCTCGGAAGGTCGCAGATGGTGCCCTGCTCTCAGCGCGGCCCCGTTTCTGACTCAGGTCATCCCTCCCAGGAAAGAACAGAGGGGAAAGCCTGTTACCAGATTACCAAAATCATTAGATTTGGGACAAACACGGACTGCTTATAATAAATACCCTTTTGGCCACAGGAAACCTTGAAGGCGTGTATCTCCTCGGGAAAATCAGCCATCGGTGCAGTGAGGCCTGCCCGGGCCCCCCACGGATCCCCCACCGTGCCGTCGAGCCGGGACCGGTAGGTGTGTGCTTGCGAATGGGCGCCCACGTCTGCCTGCAAGAGCCCGCTCCAGATCCCAGGGCGGACCCGCTCCAGCACCACCGCGGGGAACAGGGTCACCGCAGCCACGCGCACGTGCACACACATGCCCACACACGTGCGCACACACCCCTGCCCCTCCGTCCCCAGACTCACCGAGGCACAGGGGCAGCAGAGCCGGCGGGACAATCGTCCTCACCGTCTCCAAGGTGAAGGCCCACTAGTGAGAGGCACTTCCGCTGGAAATCAATGGACTGTAAACATGCAGGTTTGCTTCTGGAATCTGTTCTGTCCCGTGGATCTTCATGTGTACCTTTCTGCCAGATCCACGATGTCTCTATTGCTCTTGCAGTGGAGGAAGTCTCAAAATCAGGTAGTCTTTTGTCTCTTCAAAATCATTCTGGCACTTCGAGGTCGCTGGATTTCCATGTAAATTTTAGAATAGGCTTGTAAATTTCTACAAAATCCCTTGCAAGGATTTTTATTGTGATTGCACTGAATCTATCGGCCAATTTTGGTAGAATTGACATTTCAATAACCTTGGGCTTCCTCGCCAATAACAGACGACGGGTCTTCACGTTTAGTCTTTCATTTCTCAGCACGTTTTTTGTTTACGTTTATCCCTAAGAATTTCGTATTTTTGAAGCTCTGATAAATGGTGTTTTATTACAGTTTTAATTGTTCAATGCTAGAATACAGAAATAAAATTAATTTTGTCAGATTGAACTTGTACCCTATAAATTCACTAAATCCACCTATTCTAGCAGCTTTTTTTTATATTTTAGGATTTTCCACATAAACTATCATGTCACCTGTGAATAAAGACAATTTTACTTCTTTTCCACTCTGTACATTCTTTATCTTTCTCACCGTACTTCTCTAGCATAATGTTGAGCAGAAGTGGTGAGAGAGACATCCTTGCCTTGCTCCCGATATGAGAAGGAAAGCCCTTGGTCTCCGACCATTACATATGGTGCCAGCTGTAGCTTTGCACTGATGCCCTCTACCAGACTTGGATGCCCACTTCTTAGACTGCTGAGAGCTCGTGGGGTTTTTTTTTTTTTAGCATAAATGAGTATTAACATTTGTCAAAGGCTTTTTTTTTTTTGCATTATTAGGACAGTTATATGGTTTCTCTTTTTCATCTGTTAATACAGTAAATTAAAGGGAATGATTTTAAATGTTAAACCAACCTTGCACTCCTGGAGTAAATCCCCCTTGGTTACGATGCAGTGTCCTTTTTACATGTTGTTGGATTTGACTTGTTAAGATGTTCCAATTCATGAAGGATTTTGTTCACAAGGGATACTGGTCCTCAGTCTTTGCTGGTTTCGTGTCAGGGCAACGCTGGCCTCATGAAGTGGGTTGAGAAGTACTCATCCTCTTCCAATGACTGGAGGGCCTTGTACAGAATTAGTATTACTTCTTCCTTAGATGTCTGACAGAATTCATCAAGGAGGTCATCTGGACCAAGCATTTTCTCCGTTGAAAGACTTTTATCTATAAATTCAATTTTTCAATAGATACAAAGTTATTTGGTACTTTGATCTGAGTAAGTTTTAGTGATTTGTATCTTTCCAGGAATTTGCCCATTTCATCCATGTTCTAAAATTTCTCCAAAGTTGTTCAGAATATTCCCTTGCCATTATTTTAACACCTATGAGATACATAGTGATTTCTCATCTCTCGTTTCTGATTTTGGTGATTTTCTTCTCTCTCTTTTCTGATCAGTCTAACTAGGAGTTTATCGATTTTAATGATCCTTTCAAAGAACCAACTTTTGGGGTTTTTTCCCTTATTGGGTTTTTTTTTTCTGTTTCATTGATTTCAGCTCTTTGTTTGCTTTTCCTTAAGGTTGAAGCTTAAGTCATTGATTTGAGAACTGTTTGATGTTCTCATATATTTAGTGCTATAAATCTCCCTCTCAGCACAGTTTTACCGGCATCCCACAAATGCTGATACATGATGTGTTGACTTGCACTAAGTTCAAAATGGTGCCTAGTTAACCTTTGTGATTTCCTCTTTGAAGCAGGGGCTATTGAGAAGTGTGCTTATTCTGTTCCCAAATATTTGGGGATTTTTTCCAGATATCTTTCAATTCCTGACTTCTAGGTAATTCTCTGTTGGTCAGAGAACATACTTTTCAGGGTTGAGTCCTTTTCCACGTGCTGAGACTTGTTCTATTGTCCAGAACAGTCTGTCTCAGTGACCGTTCTGCATGCGAGTTCTGTTGTTGCCGGCTGGGGTGCTGGTCTGTAAACACGAGTGGGCCGAGTGGGTTGACAGCATAGTTCAAGTCTTCTACATATTCACGGATGTCTACTTGTCCTATCAGTTATTGAGACAGGAGTGCTGAAGTCTCCAACTAGAACTGGATCTGTATGTCTCCTCTCAAGTATATCATTTCATGCTACTTGCATTTTGAGGCCCCATTATTATGTGCTTGCCTATTTAATATGTTATGTTTTCTTGATGAGCTGACTGCCTTTACCAAGATGACATATCATTCTTATTCCTGAAAATACTTCCAGTCCTGAAATCTAACTTACCTGACTCAACCATCTTCGGATGCATGTTTGTACAATACATGTCTTCCCAACCTTTTCCTTTAAACCGTGTCTTTAGGGATGCCTGGGTGGCTCAGTCGGTCAAGCGTCCAACTCCTGGTTTCAGCTCAGGTCGCGATCTCAGGGTCCTGGGATCGAGTCCTGCATTGGGCCCCCTGCTCAGCGGGGAGCCTGCTTCTCCCTCTGCCTCTGCCCCTCCCCCCCCACTTGTGCTTATGTGCACACTACCTCTCTCAAATAAAGAAATAATCTTTAAAAAAATAAACTGTATATTTAATGCAGATAGCACTTTTATGAAATCTTTTTGATCTGACAATCTCTGACAAAATGCCTCTTATTTGGAGTTTTCAGGCCATTCACATTTGATGAGATTGTCAATATGGTTGGATTTAAGTCCATCATCTTTCTATGTGTCCTATCCAAATTTCTTTGCTTCATTTTTTCTTTTTTCTCTCTTCTTCTGTACTCATGATTTTTTAAACGACTCTATTTTATTTTTACTACAGCTTATTACTAATCTTCCCTGCTGTCTTTTGGTGGCTGTCTGGGTTTACAACAAACCTTCACTACATCACTGCCTACCTCCCAATATTTTAACACTTTGTGTTCATTTTAAGAACTTTACAACAGTTTCCTTTTTGTTCCTCCTAGACTTTGAGCTACATTGTTGCAGACCTTTTACTTCCACTTACATTGCAAACTCTACAAAATGTCGTTATTATCTTGAAACAGTAAATCATCTGTTTGTTTTTTAACAGGAGGGGAACAAATGTTTTTTCTACTTGTCTGCACTCCTGCGGCTCTCTGTTCCTTCAGATCCAAACTTCGGGCTCCGCCCTGAAGGAGGCCCTTCACAGTTCTTAGAGAGAGGCCACTAGAGAGACATCCTTTCAGCTTTTGAACTCCGGAAAGTCTTGATTTCGCCTCCACTTCGGATAGATATTCTGCTGTCTTTGGAACTGTAGCTCCAAGATTTCCTCCTCTCGGTATTCGGAAGATGTCCCTCCGTCTTCTGGATCGCTAGCTTCCAACGAGAACTGCGGTCTCCTTTCATCTCTGCTCCTCCGTGCAGAGTAGTGTTTTGCCTCTAGCTCTTCTAAGATTTTTCTGCTGCTAAATTCCCAGAAAGTTGATTACGATGTGGACTGGTGTGGTTTTCTTCCCGTTTCTTCTGCCTGGAGTTTGTTGAGCGTCTTAGAAATGAGCTTTCATCAGATACGGGAAAATTCTAGCTACCATTTTCTTCAGCTATTTCATACCACACACACACCTCTTCCCTGAATTCGGTTTCATATGCTCTTCCACCTGATATGGTCCCACCCATACTCAGTTCCTTTTTTTCATCCCCTCTGTTTTCCGGGTTTCACTGTAGGAAGCTTCCAGGGCTATCTCTTCACGAACACTGATGCTGTCTCTACAAAGTCTGACCTAGTCCGAAGCCCATCCTGTGCATTTTCTGGAAGACTCACTGGGTCTTTCCCATACTTTCTACTTCCTCCTCGTTCACATTTTCTTCTGTGTCACTGAACACATGGAGCGTTTTTGTAATTGACATTTTAACATCCTTGCCTGCTAACCCTACTGTCTGGACGGACGGGGCTCCACCCAGATCTGCTTCTCACTGTCGACTTCTCTCCTCTTCTGGGTTATATTGTCCCACTTATTTGTAGGGCAAGTGATTTTCGATTGACGTTGTTGGAGGCTGTTTTTGCTATGGTCTTTTGGTGAGGCTTTACTC
Source organism: Ailurus styani (assembly GCA_002007465.1). Lineage (NCBI taxonomy): Eukaryota > Metazoa > Chordata > Mammalia > Carnivora > Ailuridae > Ailurus > Ailurus styani. Next base: position 1,615,079 of record LNAC01000279.1, read on the forward strand.
AGGGACTTAGAATCATTCTGATGCTTTAAGGAAGGTTTGCCATCAGTGTGGTCAGCCGGGTCCTGAGCAGGCTGTGTCCGGGGCTAAGGCAATGACCTTCTCGGGACTCTACCCCACGCCCTTTGGACTGTGAGGTCTTCCCATGTGTCCGGTGAGAACAGCGACTTCATTCCCAGCCCTGGGTGAACCACAGGAACCTACTCGCCCCCAGCACTTTCTGCAGATACCATCTTGGTGGTTTCTGCACACATGCACAGATCAGCGCTCACCAATGACCAGGGGGACCCCCTGGAGCTCCTCTCTGGAGCCCTGTCTCTACACAATCCCCATCTCCAGTGGTCCCCCCTCCAAATTCTAGCCTCGCTGAAACCCTTTGATGCCAAACTGTCTCCAGCTGGCCCTGAGCTCCCGCTCCCTGTGCTCAGCTGGACACTGTGGGCAAGAGCTCGGGGGGCCGAGGGCCCCCTCACGGGGATAGCTGCCCCGGGCCAAGCTGTGCAGCCTCTGACACCAACAGCCTTGCACACCGGTCGGCTTTCCTGCTGTTTCAGGCATCATATGAAATCCAGTCCGTGTCTCCCCATAGTGGCTACAAGTCGGGGGTGAAAACTTGTCCTTTTTTTTTAAAACCTTGTATTTTTAATTCAATTTTCCACTGGTCCCAAGTGCACGTCTCCAGTGGACTTAAACGGTATATCTCATCGGACAAGCACGGAGCTATAAGTCAGCCCACAGCAGGACTTCCGTCACTAGAATGGACATGACTACCACGCAGCTAACTTAAAGCCAGCCCTTGAAAAGAACAAAAGCATCTACCTTTCTCTCCCTGGTCTCAGATCACCCAGCTCAATGGAAGCATCTCGTTAGAAGCCCGTTCGCTACTTCAGAAGGAGTGCTGGGGCCGTGCGCTGCGCTCGGGAACCGAGAACGGCGAGCCTCCAGCTAATGAGCCTAAAGCAGACCCACGGCCTGCAGACACATCATGTGCTGAAAACACCCCGAACCACTCAAGGCCCTTCTTCCTCTCGATGCACGATCTCTTCCCGATTTACTCGGTGAGGTCAGGAGCACCGCTGACGTCCTGTCCCGAGTGGCTCACCCCCGAAGTCAGCTTTCCTCTGACCCGGCGCTGCGGCTGAGGCAGGAGAAGCTCGGAGGCCAGGAGGTTCCTGGGAAGTCTCCGGACGAGCGGCGGAAGGTCCAGCACGGGGGGCAGATGGGGTGCTGCTCCGCATGGGGGGCGCGGGGGGCGCAGGGGCGCAGCGCAGGGGAAGGCGTGTCTCGGGGCACTGCCAGGACCCCTGCGGCAGGGGCAGCGGGGGGCCCCCCTCCTCCTCACCCCTGCCCAGCATTCCACAAAGCCAAGAGCCCAGTCCCAGACTCGTCAGAGGCGTGCAAGTCCTTGGTCAGGTATGTGATTTGAAAATATTTTCTCCTAGTCCATGGGTTGTCTTTTTACTTTCTCGATGGTGTCCTTTGAAGCACAGAGGTTTTTAATTTTGATCTTAAAAGCAGCCGCGGAAAAGACAGATTACCTTCACAGAAGAGAGAGGCTGGCGATGGTTTCTCAGTGTACGAAGGCCGGCAAAGGCCGGCGCACAGATCCCCAACATGCTAGAAGGGCCCCCCACAACCCGAGGAGCCCCGAAGGAGCTGGGAGAGCCTGGGAAGCTTTTAGGAAATGGGAAGGGTTTGCAAGCAGCAGGATCGAACTGAAGGAATCTCTAACTCACGCGTGCTCCAAACAGGAGAGTGATCTCACATGGAAGATCGGAGATGCAAAACGGAATAAAAAGCCAAGAAAGTGGCAAATACGTCTACAAACCGGAAACAAGAAGTAACACAGCAGACTGTCTGGTGAGGTTAAGAAAAAAACTAAACACACCACAACGCACGTGTCGGGAAGGGGCATTCGGCACGCGCCGAGGCCCTGGATCACCCCCAAGAGTAAAGAGCTGGGAGAAGGAAGGAGGAAACACAGCACAGATAAAGCCGCCAGCAAAATGGGAGGTGGCAGCCTGAAACCCACTTCATCAGTAATTACACTTAAAGGAAACTGGATAAAGGCTCCAGTTTAAAAAAATTTTTAGTTTATCATCAGACTTTAAAAAAAACGGTTGTCAAACTTCAATTTAAAAGAACTTTCACCACATGCGACTTCTGAGACACATGTACCAGGCGAAGAGTCAGAAAGGTTAAAAGCAGGAGGGCCGCGGGCAGGTGCAAACCCACGGTCGTGGGCTCCGTACATCAACTTCAAAGCAGCAGTGCAGCCCAAAGCATCACAGCGGGAAAGGTCACGTCCTCATCACCGCAGCACACTCCAGCCACAAGGACCATACGGTAATTTAGAAACCGACTCAGTAATAACACAGCCTCCAAATTCATAAAGCAAGTGGGTGTCAGCACAAGTGCAAGGGCCAGACAAAGCCGAGTGATAACTGGACCGCCTTCCTAACCGACCAAGCAGGGACATCTAAGACAGAAACCCACAAGGACGAGGAGTCACACACATGTTCTGGGAAGGGCCACACAGGAAATGTTGTAGTTTTTTTTAGGCCAAATGGTCTCTACCACAACTACTCAACTCTGTCCTTGTGCAAAACAGCCACAAACGACACGGAAACAAATGAGTATCTCTGGGATCCCATAAAATTGTATTTATAGAAATAGGTGGCAGGCGCCTGGGTGGCTCAGTTGGTTAAATGCCTGCCTTCGGCTCAGGTCATGATCCCAGGGTCCTGGTATCAAGTCCCACATCGGGCTCCCTGCTCAGCAGAAACCCTGCTTCTCCCTCTCCTTCTGCCCTTCCTCCCTGATCCTGCTCTCTCTCAAATAAATAAAATCCTAAAAAGAAAAGAAAAAAGAAAAGAAAAGAAAAGAAAACAGATGGCAAGGCAGATTTGGCGCATGGGCTGTGGTCTGCCAACCTGACATAGGAGGTTTAAATACCATGATTCATAAACTTTATGAACCTNGAAAACAGATGGCAAGGCAGATTTGGCGCATGGACTGTGGTCTGCCAACCTGACATAGGAGGTTTAAATACCATGATTCATAAACTTTATGAACCTATACAAAGCACTGTCCCCACCAACTGCAGAATATAATCTTTTCAAGGACACAGAGGACATTTCCAAAACTGAACAGTTGGGCCGTAAAGCGAGTCTCAACAAATGTCCAAAGACAAGCATCAGTCAAAGCATAACCTTGACCACAATTCATTGAAGCTAAAAATAATAATAATAATTTTAAAAGACAACAAAAAGATATTTGGGAAAATGTCCATATGTTTAGAAATCCAAAACAGGGGCGCCTGGGTGGCTCAGTGGGTTAAAGCCCCTGCCTTCGGCTCAGGTCATGATCTCAGGGTCCTGGGATCGAGGCCCATATTGGGCTCCCTGCTCAGCAGGGAGCCTGCTTTCTCCTCTCTCTCTGCCTGCCTCTCTGTCTACTTGTGGTCTCTGTTTCTCTGTCAAATAAATAAATAAAATCTTAAAAAAAAAAAAAAGAAATCCAAAACAGTTATCAATGGTAAAAAAAAAATTATGCATTTAAAAATCCACTGAATGGAATAGTAACAAAAGGGTTTCCTGGGTGCCTGGGTGGCTCAGTGGGTTAAAACCTCTGCCTTCGGCTCAGGTCATGATCTCAGGGTCCTGGGATCGAGGCCCGCATCGGGCTCTCTGCTCAGCAGGGAGCCTGCTTCCTCCTCTCCTTGTCTCTCTGCCTGCCTCTCTGCCTACTTGTGATCTCTCTCTCTCTGTGTCAAATAAATAAATAAAATCTTTTAAAAAAAAAGGGTTTCCTATCACAACTTAGAAAGGCTGAAACAGTTCAGCGATCGAGGGCTTATACCTAAGTGTACAGCAGAAAATTTTCAGAGGCTGAAAACGAATGATATAGAACGTGACTCAAGAAGGTAGAGACACAAAAAGTGAAGGCAAAAGGAAGGAAATAATTTAAAAAGCAGAAACTCATGATATAAAAACAGTACAGAGAGTTGGCTCTTTGAAAGAATCGGTAAAATTGACAGAGTTTTGACAACAGAGACAAGACAGAGAGAGAAAGAGGTGCAGGAATAATGTTGGGAAAAAGAACCCAATGCTGTGGAGTTTTTAAGACCAAGCGGGGTTTAGGAACAGCTTTAGGGCAACATACTTCAAATGCAGCCGAAAGGACAAAGTCCTGGGAAGAATAACTGACAAGAAGACACAGAAAACCCCACCAACCACACCTGGGGACGGCCACCCCGGCACGCGGCAGGTGACCTGGGCGGCGGGCCGTGGAACTGGATGACAGGTGTCCGTCCACACCAGCGACAGCAGGCGGCGGCCCGCGAGAGTGGAGAGAGACTCGGGGCGGGACCTTAGTGATTCGCAGGTGCCCGGCCGCTGGGGGCCTCTGCTCCGGCCCGGAGGCCACCCGCTGGGGACGCTGGTGCCCGGGTGCCAGGCCCCGGTGAAGTGGGTCGTGAAGGGGACGGGGAAGGGGGGTGGCAGATGGGGGAGCGAGAGAGACGGTGGGTGCGGTCCATGCGGCGGGAAACCCACGCTTGAGCTGGGACCCTCAGCCGGAGGCGGTGACCGCACGGTGACCATGTGGCCACACAGGGTCGCTTAGACGGGGAAGCACAGGTGCGTCTCCCAGAGACGGCCGAGGGGGCAGCGAGAATGAAGAGGTGGCCAGAAGGGCCGGGGACACTCGCCACGGTGTGTCCTGCCGCTGGAAGCGCATTTACTGAGAAAGGCACTACCTCCCTCACCTGCACTCAACCGTTCCCATGACGGGGGGCGGGGGGAGGACGGAGTGGGGAGGGGCAGAAGGGAGGGAGGCCAGCCCTGGACACTATTCAGGGATATACACGAAGGCTCTGAGACAGTGTCACACTTGCCTGGGGGCAGTGGTGACCAACGGGTCAGAGATGCATCTGTTCCAGGAGACAGAGCCAAAGGCTGATGGCAAGAAAGTCCCCAGGACCCAGCGGGTCCCCGCGGAGGCAGCTTGGCAGAGACTCAGAGCCAGGCCAGCAGGGCCCCGGGACCTCAGCTGGCCGTCTGCTGGCCTTGCCGCCTTGGGGCCGTCCGCCCGGGGGCGCCCAGGGCTCCAGGGTCCCGGCACCTGCACGAGGCCCTGGGCCTCACCCTCCAGAGTCACCGGCCAGGAGAGAAGAGGACATAACCCTCTCTGTGGCACGGCTTCCCAATCCAGAGCAACTCAGGGCTTCTCCCCACAGACCCACGCAGTGGGGGGCCAGGTGGCTCTTCACGCCTTCGGGGCCTTCGTGAGGGTGCGGCCCTGGGGCCAGTGGCGGCCCCTGGCTGGCCCCGCGGCCACTCGGTGTTTGCTCCCGTGGCGTGGCCGCGCACAGTCCGTACGACAAGGGAGAGCCTGTGTCCAGGGCCTGGGCCTGGGAGGCAGCTTGGCGGCCGGCCTCTCGACCCCAAGGCCCCAAGACCGGAGGTGACAGGAGGAGCTGGGGGAGGAGGCGACAGGAGGAGCTGGGGGAGGAGGGAGACAGGAGGAGCTACAGCTTCCCGCAGCCCGGCCTCCGCGGACCTGCGGCCTGAGAAACCCACGGGCCCTCTGCCCCGGTGGGCCTCCGAGATTGGAGGTCTGCACACAGAACGTTCGGGAACGCAGCCGCCCACCAGAGACGCCCAGGAAGACGGCAAGGGCAGGCCCCTCTGTCTCCCAGTGTAGACGTGCGCCAGCATTGCCACAGTGGGACACGCAGCCTTTTTAGGTTCTGGGTGTGGACTGGCTCCACGGTCCCTGTCCACACGGTAACGGAGCGCCGACAGGGTCACATAGTGATAAGAAGAGCAGACTCACTGGGCAGCCGGTACTGGCCAGACCCCGTTGCGGAGCAATTCCCGTGGAACAGGTGCACTTGCACAAAGGACGCACGGGGTCCGGTGGGCAGACACACACGAGACCCGCCCCACTGGCTCTGCGGCTGCAGGGTTCAGAGATGAGGGGCTGCCCAGTCCCACGCCGCCTGCACCCCCTGAAGCTGCCGAGAACCAGGACGAGCGCCATCTAGCGGGAACACGACGTGGGCCACAGAGGCAAGGCGCCCCTTCAATTTTATATTCTCCAGCAACCACGTTAAAAAAGCCACAAGAAACAGGCAAAAATCATGGAGTCATAGTTTATTGAACCCAATTAATCCAAAATAGTATCATTCCAACTTCTAATCAACATAAAAGAACATTAGTGAGATATTTTACATCCTTTTTTTTTTGGTACTAAGTCTTTGAATGGATGCACCTTTCATGGTGAGAACACATCTGAATTCAGAGTGGGCACACCTCCAGCGTGGCCCCCCGGTGAGACGTGGCCCCAGTGAGACGTGGCCGCTAGGGGACGTGGCCTCAGGCGCTGTCTCAGGCAGCACAAGGTCAGATATGACACACTCTCAGGACTGTCTTCCTCCCACCTCCCTTTTCCATTTACGTGGTTTTCAGAAGCTTTTAGTTCCACTAATTCTCTTGCTTCAAATGTGTCTATAATGATGAATTAATTCCTCCGCCGGTTAGCAGGTACAGGCGCTTCGATGTTTTATGTGTTTTTTCTTTTCCTAAACTATTTCCTAATTTAAAAAAAAAAAGCCAACTCCTTCTTGGAAATATAATATAATCACAAGATACAGACCAGAAATTAGATCAAATGACTAAACACTTCCAATTTCCTTTTTCTTCTATGAAATTTGGAAGGAGAAAAAGAAACCGATCTCTTTCTGGAAATAAATGCATAATAAATGATAAAGAATAAAAGACTAGTAATTATCTTCACTCCCTTTTCAAGTTTCTTCTTTTCCTAAAACTCTTCTTGTCAAGGCCGGGTGGTCCTCCGCTGGCCACGGCCTGGACCCTGCGAGCCGCCGCTGCCCAGGGACCGTGTCCCCAGGGATGCCGGAATTCGGTGACTTTGGTGGGAGGTGGGATGCAAGGCGGTGAACCAAGGCAGGATCCCACGTGGCAGGCTCGGCTGTAGCCGGCCTGACCCCGGAGGGTTCACAGCCCCTCGGCAGCACAGATGCCGCCGCTCAGGGGGGACACGTACTTTCCGGGATTACGCCCCCGCATGGGCGCGGAGCCTGGGGGCCACGCACAGCCGTCCTCACCAGCGCGTGCCTGGCACAACAGGTCCCGACGAGAACGCGCCCCACTGTACACGGCTCAACAGTTCCCTTCTGATCCACCCCATCCTGGCGGTAATCAGGGCTTTACAAGAAGTAAAAGTAATCTCACATGGCCCCCCCAGATCAGTCCTGCTCCGGGGCTCCAGGCAGCAGCAGGGCCCCTCCGGGGATACTCGCAGGAACCTACGGACACAGCCCGCCGGAACATCAGCCCATGATCCAAATTTACATGCGAGACGCAGAACAAGTGGTGGAATTCAACCCTCAGGAAACGCAGACTTTGGTATTAGTGTGATTATCACCATCACATCATCATTATTAGTTTGTATTATTAGTGGCTGTATGTGAAGTGTTTGGGAATAACAGAGGAGATTGAAATCCACGCAAGGAACAGAACACCCAGCGAGAAGAGCAGCAGATTTGGAAGGAATCAAAGAAAATGTTGTTCTTTAAAGACGTACTTATTGGAGCGAGAGAGAGTGTGCACACGTGCGGGGGCGGGGGGACGAGAATCCCAAGCAGACTCCGCCAAGCGCAGAGCCGGACGTGGGGCTCGATCTCACGACCCTGAGATCACGACCCAGGCCGAAATCAAGAGTCGGGTGCCTGACCGACAGAAGCACCCAGACGTCCCGACAAGAATGAAAAGTTTCCTGAGCTGGTGACACAGACAAGGCAGGACAAAGGCTGAGCGGAGGGCCTGAAGGAGCCGCGCAGGAGGCAGCCCAAAATGACAGAGAGAGAAGCAGCATGAACAAGGGTCACGGGCTGGAGGCTGGTGCGGTAAAGTCAGGCAGCACTCAACAACCCAACAGCCGGAATTTCTCCAGAATTCTGAAAAGACACAACCCTTTTCTCCAGGAAGCGCATGGAATCCAGAGCAGGATGAGTGAGGAGAAAGGGGGGGCGCGACGGGCGCACGGAGCGGCCGGGGAGCGCCGCACACGGCACGGGAGGCCAGCTGGCGGGGCGGCCGGCTCCCTGGGGCGGCCACCGCGTCGGCCAGAGCGCGGGGACGTGACAGGATCCAAGTCTCAGACACGGCTGGACACTCAGCGCCGCACACACCGTGGCCTCTGCCCGCAAGGAGCCGGAGCCGACGTCAGCACTACAAATGTGACCTGAAGTCACCGCGCACGGAGGAAGCAGAAGCCCGTCTGCTTCACTCGTGGGTCTCACTCCTGGGTCACAGGAGAACAAGGACACTGGAAAGTGCTGAGACGGCGCAGGGAGCGTCCCACACCCCACACAGGGCACGCAGCAGAGCGGGGCCGGGGGAGCCCAGAAGTCTGATCACAGAAATCAAGAAGCTACGCTCAGAAAAAGTAATAAAGAATTAAAAATAATAATAAGGAGTCAACTCAGTAACCTGGAAAGAGACACTGGAATAATCCCGTGGAGCACGGCGAGAAATAACGGTGAGGAAGGCAAAGGGAACCGCAGCGTGTGTCCCAGGAGCGTGGCTGACACCTGGTCGCGTGGGACTGTGAGGAGCCCCTCACTCCCCCCGAGCCTCCGGGGTGGGGGCGTCCCACTCGGGGATGTGGGACCTGTGGCCCGTGTCACTCCCGGCTGATGCCAAGGGCACCTCGGAGTCCCCAAGTGCTCGAATCGCACTGCGTGCCACGGGGCCCTGTCCACTGGGCGGGATGGCTCACTATCAGGTCGGCCGCACTGGCTGGACGACCCTCGTCACTGTCGCAGCCATGTGCCATCCTCCTGCCACCACCGCGGGCACATGCATGAGCTGACAGTCCCCTCGCCGTTGGCTGGCGCTTTCCCGGCGGGCCCTGGAAGCGTCACGTGTCCGGACGAGTCCTCGGCCCCCGTTTTCTCTCCTGAGACCCCCACCCCTGGCCTACTGCGGGCTGCCTGCCTCCCTCTCCCTGACAATCAAGCTCTCTGCACCATGCACGGCATGTGCCCGGGGACACCTGCGGGCCGGGTCTCTCCGTCGCCCCCGGGTGGGGCTGCAGGTGGTGTGGGCACTCAGCACCCCGCCAGCCTCTGCAGCGATGGAAGCTTCCAGAGCGATGCTGGCAGCCACACCAAGGGGGTTTCCTGCTCACGGTACCCAGTTCACTGATGATCATCTGTTGGCTTCCTTGGACTGCCTTCAGCTCAGGTCATGATCTCAGGGTCCTGGGATCAAGCCCCATATCGGGCTCCACACTCAGTGAGGGGTCTGCTTGGGATTCTCTATCCCTCTGCCCCTCCTCCTGCTCACACACACTCTCACTCTCTCTCTCTCAAATAAATAAATCTTTTTAAAAAAAAGAAAGAAAGAAAAGAAAAGAAAACCCTAAACATCTACAAATAAATGACAGGCAACAGAGACTGGTAAGGTGACCAGTGACCAAAGCAATACCCTAAATCGAATGCATTTCTGCTCAACAAAAACAAGGAGCTAGAAAAAATTTTTTCAATAAAAAATAAAATTTAAAAATGTCACTTAGAAAAAGCAACGGAAGTCATCGAGGCCCCTGGGAGCAAACGGAAGCACAGACGTAAGGCAGGCCGAGGAATGTGGGGAGCCTCCCGGGAAGCCTCGGGCGACCTGCAGTGACTGAGACACGGGCCCCGTTCACAGCAGGAAGACCGGCCCCGACGGCCAAGAAGTCCTGCCTGACCTACAGGGTCCATGCCCTTTCGGTCGAAGCCCTGACAGTTTTCCACGAGGCTTCAAAAGCCAACTTTAAGCCTAACCCAAAGAAGCGAGGAGCAGGAATGGCCAGGTGCTCCTAAGGCCCTGCGGGGAGGCTGAGCAGACGCACCGACCAGAGAGACAGAGGGTGCCCGGGCACGTGGCCACAGTGCCACCAGGCGGGCCGGGAAAGAGGGCCGTGCTGAGGACGGCTGGGGACAAGCGGCATTCCCATGGGGACAGAGGAGCACTGGGCTCCCTGCTGCTCGCCGCACAGTCGGCTCCGGAGGGAGGAGGGGTCTCCGGGGGGGAGGCAAACCTCAGAAAACGCGGGCACGTGCCCAGGGCGAGGAAGGACTGCTCAGTGACGTGCGAAAGGCAGCACCCATGAAGGGAAAGGTGGGTGAAGCCACAGGACACGAGGCATGCCATTCACCGGCAAGGGAGGCCCGAGGCACGCGCGTGAACACACACGAGACAACAGGCGGTGCAGGACCCCAGGTAAGGAAGGCACAGGTAAGGACTGCAGGGCAAGGACCTCAGAGCGGGAAGCGGGTGGCCCGTCGGTGCAGGGAGGTGCTCACTGGCATCAAGCAAGGAATGCAAATCAAGGCCACAACCAGACAGGACACCGCATCCGCTCCATCCGCGAGCACTCACGACCGCACCAAGGGCTGCACGGCGTGGGACGCGCGTCGGAGAAACGGCGGGGCCCCAAGGAGGGGTCCCGCGCTCAAGCCTCGCCCCCCCCCCCGTGGTGGCTGCACCTGCCGCCGGCCAGCCGCACGACGGGGGTCCGGGGACACGGGTTGGGATCAGGAGCACCGTCCGGCGAGCGTTTGGGCACATTCTGCAAACATGTTTCGCAGACCGTCTGCGCCGACTTGAGGAGGGCCTCCCGCACGCGCGTGGAGACGCACGGAGTTCCCGTTCCCGCTGGACACGGACTCTCGGTGCCACCTCCTCTCCCCCTCCCGCGCGGGCAGAGAACCCCCATCCTGTTTCCAGCAGCCGCGCCTGAGATGGATGGACAATATTTGGGGTTTCCATCTGCACGGGAAGCCTTGGATTTCTGTTATCCGCGTTTTTGCTTCTCATGCATTTTGTCCTCATTTCATGAACTCACTTTATGTCAAAAATTAAACAGATGTTTTAGACTAGATGTTGTAAAAATTGTGACCTATAGGCTGAATTTGGGCAGCAACATTTTTAATTTGGTCTGCAGTTTGTTAAAAAAAAATTAATTGCATATAAAAATCCAGATTTCTGTCTTGTCCTAGAAAAACAAAAATCTACTTCCAGTCCTGCATCTACCTGGGTCGCGTCAGGTGGGGGTCATGCTGCCTGGGGGTCAATGTCCAGGGGGAGTGCTCAGGGCTGGGGGGGAGCCCTGGAAGTGAGGGCTCAGGGCTGGGGGTCCGTGCTGGGGTCACGCTCGCTGGGGTAGTGCTGGAGGTGAGCGCTGGGGGTGAGGGCTCAGTGATGGAGCATCAGTGTTGGGGGTCAGCGCTGGGGGTCCCTCTGGAGTCGTACGGGCTGAGATAGTGCGGGGGTCCGTGCGGGGCCCAGCGAGCACGCCCAAGAGAAGAGGCCTCGGCCACCACTCTTGTCCACTTGGCCGTCCCTCTGTCTCACACCTGCACTTTCCCTGGCTCCCCTTTCTCTCTGGCCTGTCAGAATCTGTGCTCACAATTTTATAGAGTTTTATTCACCGAAAAAGAAATGTTTGCACCCAATAACTCCCTACGCTATAAAGAAAAGCAGCGAAGATCACAAAGCAGCTGGAGCTCAGGGAACACGCCACACTAGCCCAGAGCCAGAGGGGAACCGCCGGCTGCCGCTGCCTTTTCAACCGTTTGCTAGAACCTGGCTTATAGTAGTACGCCCCTCGACTCCTACGGCTGAAAACAGCCACTAACGCGTGCTAGCGAGTGTGTGCTCGGACCGCCACAACCACCTGGAAGCCCCTGGTTCTTTCCTAGCCCCGGACACTTTGCTTTCGGGTACCAGGTCGCTGCCAAGGCCTGCCGTAACCACACAACTTTTTCTAAGATAAAGACAAAATACTACCCGTGCCACGCAATTATTAACACCGGAAGCTTATTTTTACCACGTCTTTCCACTGGTGTGGAAGTCACGAAACGTTGCCGGTGAGGCAGTCATGGGGCGTGGACACTCAGACCCCCTCGAGGGGGAACCTGCCATGCGGCGGCACTGCGCCCTCCACAGGCGGCCGGGCCCAGGGACGCCGGGCTCCGGGGTGGGGCAGTCCCGGCCCGAGGCCCCCGGCGAGACTTCCTCGGAGCTGCGTGAGAGGTTCTCCATCCCCAGCCCTCCACCATCCCCGTCTCCTCCCACTGCATCAGACCAGCACCGCCGCCACCCCCATGCCCCTCAGCCCCCACAGCCTCTCTCCCAGCCAACCTCCTGCACCTCTCTTTTTGCACCTGCTTCCTACGTCACCCAAACTGATGCACTCTCCATGTAAGAATTGACTTCTGGCTCATTTTGGTGAAAATTGCTGCTATTAAGCCTTCTTTTTCAAGGTAGACCAGTTGATGGAGTTCTCCCTGAACGTGAGGGTTATATGTCTCTTCCTAATAAAGGCCACATTCATTCAACCGCTCCCGTTAGACTTGGACAGTGGCCTCCCACGAAAACCAGTCTGTGGGACAGGACCAGCGCTGGCGCCCTCCTGACGCTGCTGCCCACAGCGGCCCCTCATCTCACCCTCACCAAGACACGAGGCGGTGGAGCGCACACGGATTTGCATGACCCGACTTTCTCCCCAGTGCAACATAGTATCTAGCATGTATCTCTTTCCACCACTCAGATGGGGATTTCTGACCCCCAGTCCACCGAGTGTAGCCTTCTAGAAGTAAAAAGTTTTTAAATGACTACTTACGTGAAGCCAACCACTTAGTTTCAAAAATGTAGATTTTTCACACATTGAGTTTTCTGACCATCAAGGTGCTCTGGATTCCAGAAGCCCTTTGAAGTCTAGATTCATCACCTGCTACCCAAGCAACCCTCCCCAAGCGGTCCCCACTCAGTTTCTCCATCCGTGTAACAGGGCGAGGCCACCGTCCTCATAGGGCTTTTCCAGGAAGCAAACAACCTAATCTGCACGTGAAACACAACACCTCCCAGAGTGGCCATCCTTGTGGCTGCTGTCACAAGACCCTATGCAAAGCCTCCGTGAGGAGACAGGGGACAATTTTAAAGACAGCGTGCGCTTACGAAGTCTGCAGTTCAGCCAGCGTCGTGCTGAAGAGGAAAAGGGCTCCAGAGCCGAGCTCCCCCACCAGGTGCCCACCACCCGAGCATCCAAGTTGCCGCCGAGCACCATGTCTGGCTGAAGGTATTTCCTTGCAGCATACAGCTTTTTACTACCGGTCGCGGTAGAATTCATTACCATTGTTCTTTATTACCGATTTCACTCCCCACCCACTTTCAGAAAGGAATCGAGAAGATCCACATTAATAATGCACGGCCTCCCTGAGTCGCCTGGGGACAGGCTTCTTGGCCGCTGGCACGCTGCTCCCACCACGCGCCCAGCCTCGGTTCTGAGTCCTATGGAAGAATGCCGCCTGTCACAAAGCAATCTGCCAACACCAGCGTCCAAGATGTACCCTACCTGCGACCCCTCCAGCGAAGCCTGGGAAGGGACAGCAACCAAACCACAGTGTCGGCAGCCAGTGAGACTTCACCCTGCAGGGAGAGTGGGGGCCCGGCCTCCCCCCACCCTGCCCACCACCTCCCAAACGGTCACACAGATGCCCTCCCAAGATTACCATCTCTCAGACATTGCTCCACAAAGATAATCCAAACACGGCAAATTCTTCTAAAAACTGAAAGGAAGGCTGACCAAGGGTGAACCACTCATGTGTTTGCCTAAAATGCAGCAGTTTAAAATCAGTAACTTGCGATTAATGTTAAGATCATCCCAAAGTAGTTTTAGGAAGGGCAGATTAAGTCGCAGACATTTTGCTTTACAACTTGAAACAACTCATTGAAAGCCTCCAACATTCTTTGGTTAGCCAAAAGTAAAATTCATGAAATTTCTGAGCCACTGCTTCACAAAATTCAGTTCAACCTTACCGTAACATCAATTTCTCAATAAGACTGAGTAACTGAAGATCTTACCTTATACAAATCATTCAAAAGGAAACAAATGTAGCCACTGAGGTCCTCTGCTCTATAAATATCAATCAGCCACAACTTCTACCAGTAAACTGAGTTTTGACAAGGCCAGGGAAGGAGGAAAGGGCTCTGGAGACGGAAGCTACAGCTTTTGCCAGATTTTGACGGTGACAGGGGGCTGCTGCTAACAGCGAGGGGCACCTGGTCTACACCATAGCATGCCCTCTCCTGTCTCCCATGTTAAGTCAGGCTGAAAGTCATCAGAAGGGGTAAAATATGATTGGACAAGTTAACCAGACCCCCCCCAAAAAAAAGCCCAATAAATTAGGCTCTTCTCAACACAACTTCTGTTTTTTATTTTCCGTTTACAAGGATGTCAAAACTCCCTCCTCCCTCCGATTTGACCCCAGATGTAAACGTATGGACTTTTAGCAGGTGCTGGGGTCTCAGAAAATGGGAGTCCCTGGATCTCAGTTTGAATGTGGCCCTGCCAATCTGCGCCCTGACCTTCAGCAGGTAAGCAGGCCTCTGTTCTCGCAGACCACTCATTTCCAAGGTTGCAGTGTGATCAGAGAAAACACAGGCCATGGGCTACTTATCAGGGTGAACTCAGTTAATGTGGGAAGCAGGATTAAAAATGGACAGACCAGACCACCTTGGTGGATAGACATTTTCCACCTTTCAGAATACAACACCTGCTTTGTCTGTTTCCCAGGCCCTAGCCCACAGGCCCATGTTCGGGCAGGTGGGCACTCCTGCAGGCACTGAACCCGCTATGTGGGCCAGCCCAGGGCCAAGGGCACTGGTTGAAGGATCCTTCCTGCACCTGCTCTGACCACCCTACAACCCTGTCTCTCTCCCTGCTCCCACATATGCCTCCGCTTGTTGCTAAGACACAGGCCTCTTGGTAGAGATGCCCCAGCTGGGGGCCCCACACGGGTGGCGTGACCAGCAAACTCTGGCCAAGCATGGCCACCGTGCACACACATGACATTTGGTTTGAGCTATCAAGGCGACTATACCTTCCAGGGCCAAGAAGAGGCCCTTCCCATCCTGACCGTCAACTCCATGTAGCCTCTCTTTTAAACAATGTAATCATGGCAATCCCTAAGGGTGACTGAGAAACGGATACAGAAGTGAGCCATGACAGGCTAATTCTACAACCTGGAGGGGGGTGCACAGGCATGATGATCTAGAAAAGGGGGAGGGGCCGACAAGGAGGTGAGCAATTAGTTCAGAGTCTGAGACCCCCTATGAAGCTCTTCAACCGAGCAACGTGGACTAGTCACCCGTAAGGAGTATCAGCCTGCAGAGGGGTAACCGGGGGCATGGGGGGGGGTGCCCTTTGGGTGCAGCCCCCCCACCGGGCCCCACCAGCACCCGCACCAGCATGCCAGTGGTGCACTTGGGCTCCCTGGAATGACTGTCACTTCTTGGATGGGCGGCTGCTTCCCATCCCAGACTCTCTGAAGGCCAGCGGTCCTCATTTTTCCCTCTATTAAGATCACATTTCCTATGAAAGGGAACCTACCTGCTCATTTTTCCCTTAGACAAGACTGTTAATATTGTGCTTAAAAAGAAAAGAAAAGAAAGGGCCCAGGAAGCCATTTATAAAAGCATTTTCCCTACTGCACTGAACTTCTCTCAAAGTTAAAAAAAAAAACAAAACGGCACAATTTTTCAAGGTAGCCCCAACTGCTAATAATCCTCCTTTCCAGGGTCCTGGGGGTGGCTGTGGGGTGAAGGTGCTCTGGCCCCAAACAGCTCTTGGATCACTGACTGACCCCGTCACTTGACCAACGGTGGAAATTCACAGTCGGCCTTGGTCCAAACGCCAAAGTCAAATCTGAAAACTCAGCACAGACACCCCCTTTGCAGCCCCACCTGCAGCCCTCCCTCGGATTGAGCAAAAAGTGAAACTAAGCCTGGGCCAGGCCTGCGGGGTCAGGGGCGCCAGGCGGTGTCCGGTGTCCGCGTCCCCGGCGCCCCCCCTCCAGCGGGGCAGGGGCCCGTGGCGACCGCGGGGGGGGGAGCA
>LNAC01000279.1:1639942-1685991 GCA_002007465.1 Ailurus styani
CCCCCTGCCAACCCCCCGCCCACAGCACCCCTGCCCCTGCCACCCGGCCCTGCACACACACATGCACGCACATACCACACACATTTCACACACACCACACATAGACACACATCACACGCACAGACACACACACACACGCAAAGACACACACACACACACACTCACACACAGCTCCTGCAGAAGGTGCAAGAAACACACCTGCAGCCAAAGCCGCAGGCGCCATCCGGTCCCGATCGAGGTGGGCCCTAGACGCCCAGCACCCACGTCCAATCCGGGGGACAAACTCCTCTTGTCCCTGCCTCACGGGTGGCCGGGAGCTGAGACGGAGCGGCCCGCATGGGCTCACTGCACACTCTCCCTGCCCTCCTGTCCCCCGGGCCCCCCGGCCCCCGCACTTCCCGTCCTTCCTGTCTCCCCCGCCCCATCTCTCTCGTCTCCCCGCCCCCAGACCTTCTGTCCCACCTGTTTGTCCCCTGTCCCCCATCCCTCCTGCCCCCTACCCCTTCCTGTTCTCCCTGGCCTCCCCTCCCCACTCCCCCTGGAATGCCGGGCGTGGGTGACGCCCCGGGTCCCCCGCCAGGTCCCGGCCCTGCCGGCGCCTCCCCTGAGCCCACCTCACAGGTGGGGAAAGCCGACCACAGAGGCTGACAAGAATGTTCCTGAAGCCACAGACAAGAGCCAGGCTGGAGGCCCCGCGGAGGTGAGCGCTCTGTGATGTGCGCGGCGGGAAAGCCCTGCGAGTCCAACCGTCCGAGTCAGACGCCGGCCGTCCTCACCGTGGACACGCCGCCGAGCACTCGGGCCGGGTTTGCGCGGATCCCCGGGGCGCAGCGGGCACAGGGGCGGGTGGTCTCTGCCGCCCCCACGGGGTCCTTCCCAGCCCTTCGCCCCCTGCCCTGCCGGCCCCCAATGCCACCCCAGGCCACCTCGAGTCCCCCTCCTGTCCCTGCACGCGGGCTCTCAGGGCACCCCGCGACACCCTGCGACCCACCGCGACCCGCCCCATGGAGGAGCCACCTGCCTTCCCTGCGTCTCTGGTCCGCGTGGGGCCTCGGTCACGGGCCGCTGGGCCGCACGGGCTGAGCAGTGACCTGTGACGGTGGGAAGGCAGGGAGCCAGCCCCCTGGGCCGCTCGGGCTTCGTGAGCGCGCCCCAAGCTCCGTGCCCCCCACCGTGGCCAAGCCGAGTTCTCTGGGACGCAGGGATCTGGGGAGTGACTGTGGGGGTCTGTGTCCAGACCACAGGGAGCACTTCAGGGGCAGGGGACGGAGGAGGCCAGCTGTCTCTCCTGAGCACCTCCCCGTGGCTGACGTGGCTCCAAGGGACACCCGGCCCCTGCAGGTCCCCTCCCCTCTGACTTTCTGGGCCAGAGGCCAGCAGCGTAGAGCCCTGGCCCCTGCACACAGGCAGACCTCAGGTGCGAGTCTACCCTACCACGGAAGAGGAGGCGTTTTGAGCAGTTCGATCTGCTGGGACTTTCTCTAAACATAAGCTGCCCGCCACCTGCCCAGCTGCCGACGGCCCTTGAGGCGTGCCAGGGGGCCGTCCCGGTCTGAGTGCCACAGACGAGGTGGATGCGGGGGGCCCAGGACCCCGGGATGGCCTGGGCAGCCCGCTCAAAACGCACCTGAGATTAGCACAGGCCCTTCCTTCTGTTCCAGAAGGTGGATCACAGGCTACTTCCCTGCACGGCGTCTCCCACCAGCCCTCTGTCCCCCCCAGCGGCCACTGCTCCCACCCGGCTTCTGTAAAGGCCATCTGGGCCCCCCTGTGGCGTGCACTCCAATGCTCACTGTCCACCCCGTGTGCGGCTGCCAGCGAAGCGGAGGGCTACCTATGTCTGCACACCCAGCGACCCCACTGCCTGCCGGAGGGAAAGCCCTCGGCCGGGGCACCGGAGCTCCTGCTGGCCTTGCCGGAGGCCCCGCAACGTGGAAGCTGAGGGAGGCTGGAGCACCAGGCTTTCTCCAGGCAGTTCCATCCCAGGGCAGCCGGAGGGAGGGAAGACAGGCCAGGAGGGGTGAGGGGTCGGGAGGAGTGGGGAGGGGAGGCCAGGGAGAACAGGAAGGGGTGGGGGGCGGGAGGGACGGGGGGACAGGGGACAAACAGGTGGGACAGACGGTCTGGGGGCGGGGGATGAGAGAGATGGGGCAGGGGAGACAGGAAGGACGGGAGGTGCGGGGGCCGGGGGGCCCGGGGGACAGGAGGGCAGGGAGAGTGTGCGGCGAGCCCACGCCGGCTGCCCCGTCTCAGGTCCCGGCCACCCGTGAGGGAGGGACAAGAGGAATTTGCCCCCCGGATTCCCCCCTGTCCCCCAAAGCTGCCGCCATGCTGTCAGCTCCTCGGGGCCACCCCTGCCACACACAAGGGTCCCCCACGGGGGGCGAGCGCATGAGGCAGCCAGCCCGACGACACGGGGCGGAGGCAGTGGCGTCCACACGTCTAGGGCTCCTCCAGTCCTGGCCACGGCCGGGGCTCAGACTTCGGCCCCCAGAGCAGGAGGGGAGGGATGTCCGCTGCCCGAGCCCTCATCCGCCCGATTCTGGTCGGCAGCCCAGGCAGACATCTGTCGGGGGCTTCTGTCCTCCGGCCCCTGCCGCCTGCGGCCCGGCTCTGCCCCCCGGATGCACAGCCAGCCCGCCTTCCCTCCGCAGGGGTCCGCGGCCACGACCTCTGCTGCCTGTCCGTCCTGTGCCGAGCCCCTGCGTCCCGAGCAGCTCCTGGGAGCTGGACCCTCGCGGGCTCTGCGGGCCCCACCGGCCGCTCCCGGCCTGGCTGGCTTTCGCTCCTTGCTCCCCTTCTCTGTGATGGCGCAGCCTACTGCAAATTAATAAAGTACAATTGCAGAGGGAATATTAGAGCTGCTCAAGGCCTATTTTCAAGCAACTTAGAAGCAATCGTCTCGCAGAAACTGAATTGCTAATTATAAATAATTACGATCTATTTACTAAGACAATCAACACTATTATACTGGTCTGAGCTTCCGCTGGTGTCTGAAGAAATCCGAGTTCTCCGGCAACCGGCGGAGCACCAAGCCGGCCCATCTGCCCGCCGACCCGCCCATCTCTGCAGCTCTTCCCACCGCCTCCGCTCGGCTGCTCCGCCCTCCCGGCTCAGCCCCCACTGGAACCCGCGTGCACCCCTCTGATCCTGCCCCAGACACGGCAGGCAACCCACCCCCGTCCTCGCTGGGCCTGTCTCCTGGGTTCGAATCCCAGCTCTGCCGTTTTTGGCTGTGTGACCTTACGCAGGTTTCTTAACCTTGCTGTGCCTCTCTGTTTCCCCATTTCAAGGACCCATCGGGAGTGTCCAGAGGATGGACAGTGGGGTCAGCGGGGCCTTACGGGGCACCGGGCATGGGGTGCTCGAAAGTCAGCGGTGTGGCAGGGATGGGGGCTCAACAATCACCTTGATCCGCTCCTCCTCCCTCCTCCTTTAGGGAAGGTCGGGGACTATATTTTATGATTTGAATTATTTATGTAGTTACCTGTTCAACTCCAGGAACTGGTCGCCCCAGGAAGGTGACCGCAGACCCGCCCTGGGAACACGGGAGCGTCAGGAAGCAAGTTTCCCGAGCTCACCCCTCACCTGCGGAATCATCAACTCAGGGCGGGCCCAGGGATCCACGTTCTAACAAGCCCCGGGGCCTCAGACACATGCTGGGTCTGAGAACACCGCTACAGGGGCTTTATCTTTAAAAAGCAGTTAAAATAAACCCAGCAGCCCAGGCTGCAGGGGTGCCTGAGGAAAGGAAACAGCAAACGTCCCTGCGTGCCCTTCCTGCACCAAACACGGTCACGAATGTCTTACCCGGGGGGTGTGCTCAGCCCGGCTCAGTCGGCTCAGTCGCTGAGCCCCAACCCAGCCAGGGGTGCGTGCCTAGGGCCGCTACTGCCAAGTACAGATGGGGGAGGGGGGCAGACATGGCAAAGAGATTGTCCCAGAGGCCTGGAGGCCGGGAGTCCAAGGTCAAGGTGCTGGCCGGCGTGGTCTCCTGTGGACATGCCTGGAGACGATTCGGCCCAGACGCCTCTCCTAGCTCCTGGGGTCGCCCGTAATTCTTGGCGTTCCCGGGCCGGCTGTTCAGACTCTCGAACCCCATTGCTGAGCACGCTCACAATGCCCCACGGAGATGGGCTCTAGCTCCCGGGCCCGGGTTTGAGCCCCACGTGCCGCCCCTGCGGGCTCGCCAGGCACGGGGCCCCCAGCGGGCCGCCCTCCATCCCCACTCGGCGGCCCGGGGTGCAGTTCACCGGACACGCACCGTCCCCTGACGCGGGGCGCACCGGCCCCCGCTCCTGCCCCGGGGGCTCCCGCAGCCCACAGGGAGAGTCCCAGCTGGAGGCCACGACTTGTTTCGTTATGAAATCCGATATGAAAATGGGATTTTCTCCAGAACTTCAAATCCAAACAAGTTACAAACCGCCTTTGGCAAAACAAAGTTGCAGCAGCAGACTGTCTGCTCTCGCCAACACCCTTATCTGTAAAGGGACGAATGCCGCTTGTCACATCAGAGGAGGATTCCGTAGGGAGGAAACTCGTGCCAGTCCCCCTACGGCTGTGTTGCATCCAGCTCCACGATAAAACGTTCGGGTAAAGAAAGGAAGAGACTCTGCTCTGGGTGGCGTGTGCGCTCCTGGCCCCTGCAGGCGTGAGCAGCGGGGATGCAGCTCCTACCTCGTGCCTGGCGGTTCCTAACGTCTGTTGGACGTGAGCCTGGCTGGGCCATCCTGGGACCGTGTCAAGGTTGTGGCCCGGCTGGGGCGGTGGGGAGGGGGTTGAGTTGCGCATTCCACCCGAGGGTCTGTCTCGGGAAGGGAGAGGCCGGGTTCGCAGGCTCACGGGGAGGGGTGCTCCCTTAGCTAGGGAAGAGGCACCCCATCTCGGTTTCGGGTTGACTCTGCCTCCCCTTCCCCACGCCTGTGGGCCACTTGGTCCCGGCCTCCCTCCCAGGGCCATCCTGAGGGACTGGAGCCTTGGCCCCACTGTGGTCCCACCTGCAGGCCCCAGCACACTCGCCTCAAGGCCAAAGCCAACATGATCCAGCTAGGCCTCAGCTTTGTGCCAGGGAGGCAAGACCCCGCCCAAGAAGACTGCCGGCCGTCTCCGCCCACAGAGCCCGCGTCTTTTGACCAAGCCCTTGGTTTCGATGGGGGCCCCAGGGCACCGGGGGAAAGCTGGCAGGCAGCTCCCGGTATAGACGAAGGCAAAGCCTCAGACAGGGAGAGAAATTTGAGGCGTCCCGTCCACCGAGCTGGGAGCTGGGCATGCCAGGTTCCCAGGAGCTTTGCGAAGGTCTGTGTGGTCCAGGCCCACCTGAGTGAGGTTCGAGAAGGTCACCATGCAGGAGGCCCCCCAGGAGCCCCATAGCCAAGGCCAGGAGGAAGGGCTCCACAGGGCCTGAAAATGTGTTTATGTCTACACTGCCAGCTTCCGACTTCCTCAGCTGTTTCCAGTGCCCTCTGTGTAGATCCTGGTGGCCTTGGGGAAAGGACAGGTTTATGGGATATGCTCATCCGGTCCCTCTCCGTTCCCAGGAATGTTTGGGGGATGGGGACAGGCTCAGGATGTAGCCAGAAAAGCCATTTCCACGAGACAAATCCCCTGAGTTAGGAGTTTTCTGGGGCTGCTGGACAGACGAAGGCGCTCGGGCAGCTCAGGACAATGGAGGTCTGTCCTCCCGCATCTGGGGGCCCAAAGTCCCAGATCAAGGCCGCGCAGGGCCTGGCCCATTCGGAAGGCTCTGGGGGAGGGCCCACCCTGCCTCGCCCAGCTCCGGGGGCTCCAGGGTCCCCTGGCTGTGTTGCATCAGCCCACGCTGTGTCCCCATCGTCATGTGGCTTCTCCCCGTGTCTTCACTCTGCCTCCACGTAAGGAAGCAGCCGCTGGATTAGGGCCCACCCCTGCTCTGGTCTGAAATCATCTTAACTCATTTCATCCTCGATGACCCAGTCTCCAAACAAGGTCCCACGTGCAGGAACCGGGGGTCAGGGCTCCGACATGCTTCCTTGGGGGCCACAACTCAACCCTCAACACCTGGTCAATCACAGACTCAGCCCCTGCCCGGGCTTGGTCAGAAGACGCAGGTTCTGTAAGCGGAGACGGCTGGTGAGCGGCACCCGACAGCACACCACCCCGGGGCCCAGAGGGACACGGCAGTGGCTGGACGGGCTGGGCCGTCCGTGAGGCCCTTCGACTTCAACCCTGAATTTCACGAAACCAGGGCTCTGGGTCCTGCAGGTCGCTGGGACCCCAGGAAAGCTCATGGATTTAGCCAGAATTCCCGTCTCCAGACAGCACGATCCCGTGGGAAGGCGCACACGGCGACAAGCGGAGGAGCAGTGCTGGCCGGGTGACAGCCCCCCAGGGACCCCTCCACCGTGTTAACAGGGGCAGGGGCAATGGGAGGGGCCGGTGACTCCACATTAAACCACTTCAAACATCATGGTTTATGATATTGGACGTTTCATAAGCTTCCCAAGGCCCGGGGTTGAATACAAAGATAACTAGTAGGTGGTGTGTGTTGTGCGATGCCACTTACGGGAAGGACCCAAGCTGCAGAACATTCCACATACTCTGCGGGCACATCTCGGGGGACCCGGAGAGGCAGGCCCCGTGCTCACCGGGGCCAGAGGGAGTGGGGCCTGAGATGCAGGGATGAAGGGACCGGAGGCGGCCCTGGGGCTGTGGGCACCTCTTCCTGTGGACCACCAGGGAGCAGGTGCACGGGCGAGCCCGGAGGGTCCTGAGCGCAGAGCTGGGGCACGTGTGCACAGTCACCAACCCAGAAGCTCCCTGGTCTGTGGTTTTTGTTTTTTTTTAAAGATGTTATTTATTTGACACAAAGAAAGCATTCACACAAGCAGGGGGAGCAGCAGAGGGAGAGGGAGAAGCAGACTCCCTGCCCCGCAGGGAGCCCGATTCGGGGCTCGATCCCAGGACCCCAGGATCATGACCTGAGCCAAAGGCCAACCCTTCACCGACGGAGACACCCAGGCACTCTTGTTTTTAACGTTTTACAAGTAGAATCCATTTCTGTATTTATTACTTGGTAATTAAATTATCAGTTTTGTTTTTAAACCACAACATTTTCAACGGCACAATAACCCAAGAAGCACAAAACCAAAAAGGAAGGGACGAGATAAGCATGTAAGGAGAGTTCCCGTCAAAGAAGGCGTAAGGAATCGCGTGGAAAGGCTCGGCGTGGGTTTGGTGTTTCCGGCAGCGGAGGGAGAAAGGCGCCCGGGCCGTGTTCTCGCACGTGAGGGAAATACCTTTCCCCGAGGAGGAAGACGGCGCTTCTCTCCCGGAGCTGAAGCAGCAAGCACGCGCGGTGGGCGCCCTGGATGCCCATGATGGTGACCGCGGCCGCCTCTCCCTGGGACCCCGGCAGGCTGTGACAGCAGGGGCTCGGCCACGGCCAGGGGGGGGGGCGGCGAGGCCCCGCGAAGACGGCACCCCGTCTCCGCACATGCTGGGGGCTCGCGCCTGTCGCAGGACCCCTGGGAGTAGACGTTCTCAGGTGGTTACTATCCTGTCCCGTTTTCCACTTAAAGGTTCAGAAAGTTCACGTAACTTCCTAAGATCTCAGGCGCGCGCGTGGCGAAACCAAGATCACCTGAACCAGGGCTCGGGAGGTTTTCCCACGAAGGCAGCTGCGCGGCCCGAGTGTCTCCTCCCGGCCCGGGGCGCTCGGGACCTCCGGAGCCACCCCCCCCGACTGCAGGGCAGCCGTGTGCGCTCAGGGGGCTGCCCCAGGAGCCCCCAACCCAACTGCAGCAGGACTCCCGAAGGAGCAAACCCACCCCCCAGAGAGGCCACAGGTGCCAACTGCGTGCAGCCGCAGGGGCAGCGTCTCACGTCCCAGGGAGAGGGTCCCAGAGGGGGCTCTTCCCCCCCCCGGAGGCACCGCCATGCCCTGTCCCCCTCGTCCCCGTCTCGCCCCCGTCCCACCCCAGCCTCACCACCAGGAGTGGGGGATGCAGCGAACAAATGCTGCGCCCCGCGGGCCGTGAGGGGGCCAGGCCACGCCGAGCCCAGGGACAGCGTTTATGCTGTGAAATACATGTGACATTGGCCACTGGACTCATTTCAAAGTGTGCGGGTCAGTGGCGCCCGAGCGCTCCCAGGGCCGAGCAAGCAGCCCGCCATCCGGCTCCAGAACCCTCTCCTCCTGCCCTCGGTCCTCGGCCGCCGCCCCGGCCCCCAGGTCTGCATGCTGTTCTGTCCCACAAGTCACACGAGCGACACCACACAGGGCATAACGTCCCGGAGTCCGTGCACGTCCCTTTCAGGGCCGAGGGCTAGCTCCCGGCGTGGCCAGACCCCAGCGGGGTGTTCCATCTGTCCGTCCGCAAACCCGCGGGACGTTTCCACCTTTTGGGCACCGAGATCGGGGCTGCCGCGCCCGGGCACGGACAGCTCCTGTCTGGGCACCTGCGTCCAGTTCCCTGGGGCACGTGGCAGGGGTGGCGTGGCCAGGTCACCTGGCGGCTCCGTGTCTGCCTTGTTGGGAAGCCCCCCCCCGTTTCCGCAGCAGCTGCCCCCACGGCTCCCAGGCCCACAGGAACGGAACGTCCTTGCTCAGATGTAAACACAGGCCTCACCCCCTCGCGTGGCCCGCACCCCCCACTCGGGGCGCCGGCTCGCTGCCACACTCCAGCCAGGCCCCGGCCACCCTGCCCCCTGGGGGTGGACCGCACGGACCCCAGGGAGGAGCCGGGGACAGACTTTGAAGCGGGCCTTCCAGACCAGCCACAGGTCCTGCTGCCCCAAAGCAGGTCCCCGCAGAGCTGGGTTCAGTGGTTGTGGTGGGTCAAGGCCACAGGCCCACAGACGGGCAACGGGGTCTCAGGGACGCTGCACCAGGCGGTGACCGATGCCCAGGGCTGCACAGGGCGGCCCGCATTAGGCTCCTGTCCTGACATCATTGATCTCCAGGCCCCTTCCCTTGCCAGAGCTGTCCCGACTCGGACCATAACTGTAAGGTCACCCTGCCTGTGACCCCCAGGCCGCGACCTCGAGCCAGCGGGCGGCCCCTGGCTCCCCACGTGTGTGCGTGTGTGTGTGTCCTGGGGACAACCACGCTTCCAACCAAACCTGCTCTCAGTTTGCTCGTGGTTGACCTGCCCCAGGGTCTCCCCATGCCCCAGCGGGCCCGCTGATCCTCCTTGACTGAGTCAGGCCACGGGTGCCAGTGGAGGTGTGTGACCGCCTGTTCTAGAAAGGAAACCTCTGCAGACTCCATGGGCCGGGGGCTGGTTCTCGCCCTGTGCTCCAGGCCGCTGTCCCCGGGGTCCCGTTGTCGCCGGGAGCCATCTCCACCCAGCCAGAAGTGCGTTACAGATTCACAAAGTAAAATCCACCCACGTTCTCTTGCTTATCTGTGTGCACGCGTGTTCGTGTGTGTGCATGGGTGTTTCTGCGTGTGCGCTGTGTTCCTGTGTGTGCGTGCGTGTCTCCGCGTGTGCACGCGTGTTCCTCTGTGTGCGTGCGTGTCTCCACGTGTGCGCTGTGTTCCTGTGTGTGCGTGCGTGTCTCCGCGTGTATGGGTATTCCTACGTGTTCTTGTGTGTGCACACGCTTCTGTGTGTGTATTGTGTTTCTGTGTGTTCCTGTGTGTGCTACATGTTTCCACGTGCGCACATGTGTTCCTGTGTGTGCGTGCGTGTCTCCACGTGTATGGGTATTCCTACGTGTTCTTGTGTGTGCACATGCTTCTGTGTGTGTATTGTTTCCGTGTGTTCCCGTGTGTGCTACGTCTCCATGTGTGCACGTGTGTTCCTGTGTGTGCGTGTTTCCGTGTGCACACACATGTGTGCGTTCGTGTGCATGCATACACACATGAACCCCAGCGCCTTTGATGGGAAACCGAGTGAAATCAATCCAGAAACTGCAGGCACACTCCTAGAGCACCTGGGGTCAGGGCCCCAGGTGCAAAGCGCACAATCACTGCTCTTAGGAACCCGGTGAAGGCTGCCCCCCAGCCGGTGTCTGCACACAGGACCCTCGGGGCCTTCCTCTGCTGCCTGGGGGTCGGGGGGCTGCGCTCATCTCGGATCGGGCTGCACTGTGTGGTCAGAGGTCCGGGACAGGAGCCCCTCGTGGTTGCAGCCACTCAGATGCGGTCACCTGCTTTCCCCGGGGGCAGGAGCTCCCTGCTCTTCCTGCCGCATCGCACGCACTTTCCCACTGGACTCTGCACACGGCTTGAGTTTTTTTTTTTTTTAAAGATTTTATTTATTTATTTGACACAGAGAGAGAGATTACAAGTAGGCAGAGAGGCAGGCAGAGAGACAGGGAGAGGAGGAAGCAGGCTCCCTGCTGAGCAGAGAGCCCGATGCGGGCCTCGATCCCAGGACCCTGAGATCATGACCTGAGCCGAAAGCAGAGGCTTTAACCCACTGAGCCACTCAGGCGCCCATGGCTTGAGTTTTGAACCCACGACGAGTACAGCAATAATTTTCATGATGCAAATATTTTGTTGTTAATGAGAGTAATACCAGATTATTTTTTAAAAATCCTGCCAAAGATACATGAAGGCTGACACTAGCGACTAGCCACAGAGGTGGATTTCATCGGTAATTCCCAGGAACGATGTGGTTTCAGGAGAGCTGAGCTCACTGGCTTTGCCCAGAGGCCACAGCAGCGGGGTTCCCGAATGGGGAGGACGGGGGAGGGAGGAGGGGATCGTCAGGCTGGGACTCCGCTCCTTCTGCCGGGCTCCGTGCAAGGGAACGGCCTCCAGGTCCTGGAGAAAGGGACCTGGCTTGCGGGACACGCGTCCAAGGACACCGCAGGGGCAGAGGAAGCATTCACAAATGTGAGCCCGCTCCGTAATGGGGAGGGAGGGCGGGGGCTCTCCAGGCAGGAACCCCCAGGGGGCCGGGTGGTCCTGGGACGCAGCCCCGGGCTGCTGGGGACCGAGCAGGGGCTGGCCACCTCCCTCGGTGCGGGGGACTGAGCGGCGCTGCCCAGAGCTCCAATCCCAGGAATTCGAGCGCGCGTGAAATAACACGTCTCCCCATCATCATCCCAAGATGTAACCACTGTTCGCATGTTGATGTTGAGGCTTCAGACCCTTCAGATACTATTTTATATATACTTGTGTCTTCCCCCGCATAGGATTACACCGTACAGGTCCCTCGGCTGGCCTGACGACACACCGTAGGCCTCGGTCGGGGCAACGTCTCCGCCCGGGGAGAGGTGCTCCTGTGCGTGAGCGACCCCCAGTACGGACCGGTTCCTGGACTGGAGATCAGCCGGTTTGCTGTTCTGTCGGCCACTAGACCCGGCGACGCTCTTGCCGGACAGAACGGACCTGACAAGGAGGAGTCAGCCTTTCTCCGGAAGGTGGACACCCGGCATCTCTCATCCTTCTCCGCCTGCAGGAGCCCCGGGAAGGCTGGTCAGGACACGGGAGAGCCGGGCCCCTGGGGGCTGAGCGGGCAGGACCATACGACGTGGGCCCAAGAGGCTCCCGGGCGGAGGGGCCAGGGCCGTACCCATTCCCCGCTGAGTGGCACCGTCGTGAGCTCTGGCCCCATGTAGTCCATGCGTGGTCCTGGTCAGGCTGCTGCCCGGAGGGCCCGGGCCCATGGCGTCTGGACTGCAGTCTGGATGTCTGGGGAGAGCGGCTCTGACCCAGGCAGCACCCGAGAGGGACCCTTCGGTCAGCACCCAGCAGAGAACGTCCGTGGACGCAAACTGTGGTCTAGAGGCCGAGCGTTGCACCGGAGGCCGGCGGAACTGAGCCCAGAGCCCGGGGTCACGGCTGAGGGGGGGCAGACACCCCCAGAGTGTGAGGCACATGGTCCAGCCGCACGTGTCAAGGTGGGCGTGGTGCTGGGGACAGGACCGACTCGAGGGGCTGATGGAACCCCCAGGATCTTAGATGCGTCAGGGTGGAAGACCCCTAACCTCATGAGGGAGGTCCAGACTTCCTCTTGATACCGATGGGGTGGGGGTGCCCCCAAGCCATTGAAGCACATGCACCTGTCTGCACACAGCCGTCCAAACACAGCTGTCCACACGCACCCGTCCACACGCACCCGTCCACACGCACCTGTCCACATCCACCTGTCCACACGCACCTGCCCGCACACACCTGCCCGCACGCACCTGTCCGCACGTACCAGTCCACACACAGCTGTCCACACGCACCTGTCCACATCCACCTATCCACACGCACCTGTCCACATCCACCTGTCCACACACACCTCTCCACACACACCTGTCCACATCCACCTGTCCACACACACCTGTCCACACACAGCCGTCCAAACACAGCTGTCCACACGCACCCGTCCACACGCACCCATCCACACGCACCTGTCCACATCCACCTGTCCACACGCACCTGCCCGCACGCACCTGTCCACACGTACCAGTCCACACACAGCTGTCCACACGCACCTGTCCACATCCACCTGTCCACACGCACCTGTCCACATCCACCTGTCCACACACACCTGTCCGCACACAGCCGTCCACACACAGCTGTCCACATGCACCTGTTCACACACAGCTGTCCGCACGCACCTGTCCACATGCACCTGTCCGCACGCACCTGCCCGCACACAGCTGTCCACACGCACCTGTCCACACACACCAGTCCACACGTACCTGTTCACATGCACCTGTCCACACACAGCCGTCCACACACAGCCGTCCACACGCACCCGTCCACACGCACCCGTCCACACACAGCCGTCCACACACACAGCCGTCCACACGCACCCATCCACACGCACCCGTCCACACACACCAGTCCACACGTACCTGTTCACATGTACCTGTCCACACACAGCCGTCCACACACACAGCCGTCCACACGCACCTGTCCACACACAGCTGTCCACACACACCAGTCCACACGCACCTGTTCACATGTACCTGTCCACACACAGCCATCCACACACACAGCCGTCCACACGCACCTGTCCACACACAGCCGTCCACACACACAGCCGTCCACACGCACCCGTCCACACGCACCCGTCCACACACAGCAGTCCACACGTACCTGTTCACATGTACCTGTCCACACACAGCTGTCCACACACACAGCCGTCCACACGCACCCGTCCACACGCACCTGTCCACACACAGCTGTCCACACACACAGCCGTCCACACGCACCCGTCCACACGCACCTGTCCACACACAGCCGTCCACACACACAGCCGTCCACACGCACCCGTCCACACGCACCCGTCCACACACACCAGTCCACACGTACCTGTTCACATGTACCTGTCCACACACAGCCGTCCACACACACAGCCGTCCACACGCACCCGTCCACACACAGCTGTCCACACACACCAGTCCACACGCACCTGTTCACATGTACCTGTCCACACACAGCCGTCCACACGCACCCGTCCACACGCACCTGTCCACACACAGCCGTCCACACACACAGCCGTCCACACGCACCCGTCCACACCCTTGAGCACTTGCCTATTGCTCCCATTGACCATTTCCAGAAAGAGAACTTTCAGATCAAAGAATAAGGACATTTGAATCCTGATGCCTCCTTCGAGACTGCTGTCTGGAAGCATGAACTCATGCAGAGGCAGGCAGAGGCCCAGCTGCACCCCAGTCCCCCGAACCCCTCACCTGGTACGGGGAGCAGCCCTGGCCGTGCTGTCTGGTGAGGGGGGAGCCCGGACTGCTGCTCTCAGAGGCCACCAGCCCGGAAGCACAAAGGTCCCCGATGGCACCTTCCCGTTCAGCAGAAGCACCTTCCTGGGAGCGGCGTGCGGGGAGTACACCCGGGGGAGCAGATCTGGGCGGAGGCCGCCTGAGGCACTCCTGAAGGACCCAGTTTGCAATCCACGTCCTTTGCCATCCCCTTCACTTCTCAGGAGCTCCTGGCACGAAGAGGCCCTCTGGCCCCAGAGACAGAAAATGTCCCCAGCTCAGCACGCCACCTCTGCCCAAGGGCTGGGTGGACTGTACAGATCACGGCCCACGTGGAAGGGACGCAAGGGCAAGAGGTGGGCTCCCCCCGCCCGCCGGCCCCATCATCGGCCCACCGCACTGCTCACCTGTCACTGCCCCAAAATCCAACATCGGCCCTGAGAAGCCAGGATGCTGGGGCTCTGCCCCCAAGAGCCCGCACAGCAGCCCCGGTTTGACCTCCCGCCGGGCAGAGATGGGCCAAGGACTGGAGCCCCGAGGGTAAGAAGTTCCAAGACCAGCCGCCCCCACCTCAGGGACCAGGACCCACGTTCTGGCCCACGTTCTAGCTGCGGAGACAGCATCTGCAAATACCAGGGGGCCAGTCCTCGTGAGAAGCCCACACGGGGACAAGCCAGGGGCCCGGGGCCCAGTTAGTGCTGCGGCCCGAATGTCTGTCCTCGGACAATTCCTATGTTAACCCCCCCCATGTGATGGTACTGGGGGGGGGGGCTCTGGGAGCTGCGTAGCTCCGGAGGGTGGGCCTCCTGGAGGAGGTGTCCTTAGGAAGGGGGTCCAGAGAGCTCCATCACACCCTCCACCTCGGGAGGACACAGTCTGTGACCCGGAAGGAGCCCTCGCCAGACCATGCTGGAACCCTCCAGAACAGGTGTGGGTCCTCATGAGCCTCTGGGGAAGAGAGAGGGACACCCCACCCTGAGCGCCCTGCACACAGCAGGTTCACCAAGACGGCAGCACTTGCGTGGTCTGGACGACGCAAGATCCCGGAGCGCGTGACAGGGGAAGGCTCCCCACGCGTCCCTGGTGGAGGCGGCCCCACGGGGTCCCCATAGGCAAGGAAGCCCATCCTCGGCCTGGTCCCGTCAAGGTCAGCAAGAAGGCCCTGACCTCGAGGGCCCCTTGAGACAGCCCGTCTCCCCCATGCCCTTCCCGCGTGCGGTGCCGTCACGACACCCTCCCGGCTCTGCCACGGGCGCCGAGCGGCTGAGGCTGGGAGGCTGACTCCTTGAGTCTGGGGGGGAGATGAACCGTCCACTGGCGCTCCCCACGGGATTTCTGGGAGTCCCGAATCCCTGCCGGCGGCACCGAGTCAGCCGAAGCTTTCAGCCGGAACCAAGAGTTCTGCTACGGGACCGGGATCGAGAGGCAAGCTGGCCCAGCTGGCCCCGGCCTGCAGGGTTTCTGGGAAGCGGGCAGTTCAGGGCTGACGCTGGCCGGAGTTCGTCACCCCGTCTCAGAGCACCGCAGGATCACTGAGTCCCCCCGTCTTCCGGTGGGTGCACCGCGGGCTGGGCCCCGCATGCAGCTTGGGGCTGAGGACCCAGGCCTGAGTTCCATGTCACTCTGGCCATGAAGGGCTGAACCGTGGCCCCAGAGACCTGTATGCATGTCCGAACCCAAACTGTGAGTGTGGCCTTCTCTGGGAAGGAGTCTGTGCAGGCCCTAAACCCAGTGACAGGTGTCCTGAGGGGTGATACCAGCGAAGACGCAGACACAGAGGCAGGACAGCCATGTGAGCACGGAGGCCACAGCCAGGGGCGCCAGGAGCTGGACGCGGTGACCTCGCGGTGCCCCGCCAACACCTCGGGCTTCAGCGTCTGGCCTCCAGAACAACGAGGCCACATCATTCTGCTGTTTCATGCCCCAGCCCGTGGTGACTTGTCACAGCCCTCCCAGGAGGCTCAGCGGCCGGGCAAGTGGCTCAGCCTTCACCTGCAGGGGGAGAGCAGCGGCCCCTCACAGGGCTGGACAGAGGCTGGCGCGAGCCGCCCGCACCCCGCCAGTGCCTCCTCGTGGCCGCCACGGGCCTGTATCCACGGAAGGCAGACCTCGCCTTGAGAGAACCCACCATTCTCAATCCCACAGCTCTCCTGTCACCTCCTGTGAGGATCCATTAAGGGCCCAATGTATGCAGGGCGTGGGTGGCAGAATTCTGAGACGGACCCCAAGATTCGCATCCCGGGGTGCACACCCCTCCTCCCCAGGTCGGTGCAGCTGAAGGGTTCTCAGGATCTCGTTAGGCCAGAACCACTGACCTCACGTCGGGGAGATGATGGGAGCGGCCTGGCCCAGGCACAGGGTCCCCCCATCCAGGACCAGAGCCGGAGCAGAGGGAGCAGAGACCCGGAGAGATGGGGACAAGTCTGCAGCTGGCTCTGAAGGGGGAGGGGCTGGCAAGGGACCCCGGAGGGGCCGCGCCAGCAGGAAGCTGAATTCTGCTGACAACCAGGCCAGCTGACAGGAGACCCCGCCTGCGGACAGCACGCCACCCGCCGACCCTCGATGTCAGCTCGGGGAGAGCCCGGGCGGGGGCCTGGCAGCGGCCCCAAGACCTTATGTCCCTGTGCGCCTGGCAATGGGCTGTCGCGTGTGGGGTCCACCCGCCGCTGGCCTCCATGCAGATCTTCGAACCATGCAACGCCCTGGCCCTGTGTGGTGACTTCTCCCCCGACCCCTGGCCCCTTCCTGCTCTGCAGACCCGCGCAGACCCGCGGAGGAGCCCGCTGCCCACCTCCGGGAGCCTCGCCGTGTGAGAGACAGCCTTCCCGCTCCTTCCTGGTGCACGCGGGACGCCACTCGTGGCCACATCAGAACGGATCCGGGGAGGCCCACCTGGCCTCTGAGGAGGGACCGCAACACCAGCATTCCCAGCAGGCACCCTGAGCGGCACTGTCTGGAACGTTCTCCGGCTGGGGCGGCCCCCGGAGGCAGGCCCCGCCAGGCAGCAGGCCTTGGTGTCGGAAGCGCCTGCCAGCGGCTGTCCCAGGACAGGAGGGAGAGGCCCCACGGGCCCGGGCACTGTCCGCCCCTGCGTCCCGGGTCCTGGGAGCCCCAGCCACGCAGGGCTACACAGAGTGCTCTAAACCCCAGGACATTGGTCTCAAACCTCTACCTGCTTCTTTTCCGCCTGGGGTGGCTTCTGGACACTGTAGGCCCCGGATCTAGCCCATCAGTCAGAGACAATGAGGAGGATAGGTCAGGGCTGCCACCAACGCCCCCAGGACCAACCCTGAGCCCATGGCCCTGGGTCCCCACCACAGCGGACAGGCAGCGGGCCACCCGGGGCCACCTGCCGTGAGCCCGGCCCAGAGGCAAAGCAGCGACAGCCTGTGCTGTGTATCTCACGGGCCACCCGAACCCACGAAGCGGGCCAACCCCACCGCTCTCCTGTCCCTCTGTGGAGCAGGAGGGCGTGTGTCCAGCCCGAAGCAAGGGTCACTGCCCCGGGAGCGGGGAGCGGCTCCGTGAGGCCCCGAGAGCTGTCCCTGCTGGATGCCAGCTGTGAACGCCGTGGGGACCGCCCGGGGGTTAGAGACCCACTCTCCTGGAGCAGGTGGGCCGGGTCCCCAAAGAGTAACCTGCCTGCTCTAGGCCTCCGTCCCCTCGGCTGCAGAACGGGACAAAACAGCACCCGCCTCGGCAGGTCATTGTCAGGAGGAAAAAAGTTGACTCAGATAAAGAGCTCAGCAAGGGCTTGCACACACGCTTGCACACACGCCTGGCACCATCCCTCCGACCGGCACTCCGGCCCTACAGGGCTTTCTCGGACTGGCACTTGGTGCAAGACCCAGGCAAAGCCTCCAACACCGCCAGGCCCCAGAGCCTGGTCTCGTCCCAGTCGCTCCTCCCAACCCACTGGGCCCTGGCTCGTCATTGTCGTCTCACTTCTCCAAGTGTGGCGAGGGGTGTGGCCCCAGGGGAGCCAAGGTCAGTCCACCTCCAGTGAGCTCGGAGTCTGGGGCCCCGGTGTCAGCTGGTAAGAGGAAATGAGACACCTGGATGACCCTTCCTCCGGCCTCGGAGCGCTGGCAGCTCCTCTGACCTTCCACACAGTCCTCTCCCGGAGGCCGTGCCAGCGGGCTGCCCCGTCTGTCCCCAAACCCCCCACCCGGCCTTGCCACTGCCTCCCCATGGACAGAAGGAACGCCCCTGCCCTGTGGCCTGGGCTTGGCCGTGAGACCTGCCGGTGGGACGCAGGAAGGAGTGCCAGCAAGCTGGTTCTGAGCTGGGGCAGCCGTGTCTCGTCCCTGGCTGGTGAGGAGGTGGCCCAGGGGGCTGCTTCTCCTCGGCCTGGGTCTGGAACGAACACACGTGGGGCAGAGCGGCATCTCGAGCCCAGAGAGCCTAGTCAATATCAGCCATTTCTGCAAAATGTTCTCTGCAAAACATCTTCTTTTGCAGAAGTCTGCAGCAAAGACGGACTAGTTAGGACAAGACTGCGTTAGCTTCACCCTCCAGGGAAGCGGCGCACCTGGGGCGGCCTCTCCACTCCGGGCAGGCTCCACGAGGGGGAGGCAGCACTCCCGGAAAAGACCTGCGCAAGAGGGCGCCTGGGTGGCTCAGTGGGTTAAAGCCTCTGCTTTCGGCTCAGGTCATGATCTCAGCGTCCTGGGATCGAGGCCCGCATCGGGCTCTCTGCTCAGCAGGGAGCCTGCTTCCTCCTCTCCCTGTCTCTCTGCCTCTCTGCCTACTTGTAATCTCTCTCTCTGTGTCAAATAAATAAATAAAATCTTTAAAAAAAAGACCTGCGCAAGAACCCTCCAGGCTGGCTTTGCCGGTCACCACCTAGAGGCTGCAGGGCTGAGAAGGATGTGGCCAAGTGGCAGCGATGTGGGTAGGAGGAGAAGGTGACAACCACGGTCAAGAGGAACTTTCCCAGGGCCGCACCTGGCCGTCTACAGACCTCTGGGCTAACCGATCCACTCAGCACAGCACTCAGCTCCCGGGCGCAGTAAGCACAGATTAGAGACCAGGAGCCCCCACCGGCGGAGCCGAGCCTCCCCCGGGAAGGAGAGTCGGCTGACAAACAGATGCGCAAGTAAAATACATAGAACATCAGGTAGTGATTATTTCCGGGGAGGAGTGTGCACTGGGGAGGCGGGCACGCCCCTGCTGAGTTCGGGAAGCAGCAAGGAGGCCAGCGTGGCTGTAGGCCCAGGCGAGGTCGCAGGTGTGCAGGGCCTCATGGGTTGGGAAGAGCCTCTGGCCTTCCCACGGAGTGAGCCAGGACTGCTGGAAGGTTCTGAGCCACAGGTGAACTGGGTTACATCTCTGAAGACGCATACTCCAGGCTGAGGCTCCCCTAAGTCAGTCCCTGTCATCAGTCGTTCCTTTCCCACGGGAAAGGCTGTCGGCCAGCTGAGTGCAGGAGGCCACACACTCCCCACACACTGCAGGAGTCCACTTACATCAAACGTCCAGAACATTCGATCCACAGAAACAGAGTGTGGACTGGGGGTTCCCTGGGGGGGAGGTGGGGAGGCGGTGGGGGGACAGGAAGGCCCAGAGCTGAAAGGTATGAGGTTTCTTTTTTTATTCCTTGAAAATTTCCCCCTTTATTTCCCCTTTATTTCTTTATCTGGCCCTTTACCGCCTCCAAATGTGACAGTAGTTTTTAGTAGTATGAAAAAATACAGGTTCTTTACAGATTTAAATGTCTCAAACATTAGTCTGATGCTGAAAACGTCTCCTAGTTGTCCACGGAAAGGGTTTGTTTTGCAGATGATGAAAATGTTCTAAAATTGAGTGTGGGAATGTTCACACTTCTCTGTGAATATATGAAAGCCCCTGAAGTTGTACACATGGAACTGATGATCACATGCCATGTGAGCTGTATGCCAATAAAGGCATCTTTATTTTTTGGTTATTTTTTAAAGATCGTATTTATTTATTTGAGAGAGAGACAGTGGGGAGGGGCAGAGAAAGAGGCAGAAGCAGACTCCCCACTGAGCAGGGACCCTGACACTCTGGGGCTCAATCCCAGGACCCCGGGATCATGACTGAGCTGAAGGCAGACGCTTAACTGATTGAGCCACCCAGGCTCCCAATAAAGCCATGAAAAAGTTGGGGCATATTTTAATGATCAAAACTGTGGAGTTAAAATCCACACTCCTCAGACACACTGTGACATTCCATCTCTCCCTCAGTCATGGTTCTGGCCCTGGGTCAAAGCCCCGCCTGGCTCCCTCTCAGTGGGCCCAGGACAGGATGAAGCAAAAGGCATTGCTCTCAGTCCTGAGAGACCCCACAGGAGAGGTTAATTCCCGGTGTGGGGCAAGGGGTCTGCAAACCACCCCCTGAGGCTCAAGGCACAGCAGAAATGATTCTGTGTGACAAAATGGATTTTATGGCTCTTTACACTGTATCTTCCCTTTTATTCTATCCTTATAATTTGGCAGGCTTGGAAAATCAGGTGTCAGGAACACGGGGGTGCTTCTGAGCTGTTCCCCCAAATTACTGTGTAACTCTGAAAAGTTTAACTAGTTTAGTTAATTCCACGTGATGCTCTGTGCTCCTTGAAGGGAAGCTGGGAAGGTGCTATTTAAATCCGAGGTCTAATTTTTGTCCTTGTCTGAAAGAAGCAGCTGTGAACAGTACCTGCTTCAGACAGCTGCTGTTAAATTCAATCGTTTCTTAGCTTGTGCGTTTTCCTGTGGGGAGATTTGGTGCCAGCGCTTGTGATATAAGTAAATATGTAACACCTACCAGGATGTCAGCGGGAGGGAAGAAGAGGAGGCTCCCATCTATTGACTGCAAACATCTACTGACTGAAAACACTCACAATGCCTTCTCGGTCCCCTGGCCTGGCCTGGCCCCAGCACCATCCTGTTGCAGAAGTTACGACACTCCCTGGCTCTCAGGGGTCTTCCCCACCCGAGCGCTGGTCTTCAGCACCATGGCCAGCTCTGAATACTCACCTTTCCAAAGGAAGCTTCCTGCCCAGCTCAGCTCAGATTTTTCTGTTCCATTCCCATGTCTTTTCTAACTCACACTCCTAGATCCTTGCCCAACCACATTCTTGTGGGCTCCCACATGACCACTGTCAGCTGAGGTGACACAGCCAGGAGGTGCCAGAAGAACCTATGGCCTCTAGACACACAGTCCGTCCACGGATCATTTTCTTTCCTGGGCCCCTAAACCGCAAACCCACCAGAATGACCATCATTGGTCACACAAATGGGAGGGTTTAGCACCCTGCCGGAGCTGGACTAATGACAGGGAGAGCCAGCCACACGTTAAAATTAGAGAGAGAAAGAGAGAGAGAACATTTTCGACAGAATTTAATACTGTATTTGATGTTTAAAAAGAAAAAGCTTCAGGGATAGCCACTTTCAGAATACGGGATAAGGACCTCCAAAAACACGTTTCTCCATAAAAGCAATGAGAACATCAGCAAAATTTATTAAAATTAAATTTCAAAACTCTAGAATTTAACCAAAGCCTTGCAAAAAGAAACTCAAGAAATCAAAAAAAAAAAAAAAAAAAGCTAAATCTCAGAAAGAACAATGAGTCTTGAGGGCATTTTAGCTCCATTCCCATCCACCTCTTCATCTCTGTAGTGGTCTTGAAAACCAGCAGCTTCACAGCCCCAGGAACCGTAAAAACCAGCAGCCTAGCACCCACTGGAGGGGTCAGAATGTTCTGGGGGCTTGCCAAAGCCCCATCACCTGATAATTGTCATTACTTGGCCTGTCCAGCAGCTCCCTAGAAACCCAGAAATAAAGACAAGCAGGGCTTATCTTTATTTGACCTGACTTAAACCTTACTTTTTGTGAACAGCTTTTTCCCTGGGGTGACTGTTGAAAACAATCACTGGCAACTGTTTAACCTCACAGCTGCCTGAAGCAGAGTTACCTCAATTGAGGTGAATAAGTTGACCAAGAATTAAAAGGAAAAGTTGAGGAATGAGATATCCACAGGGGGCCTTGAAACTCCCTCATATTCTCCTGGGAATCTAGAAATTCGAAATCATTAATAGAAAGAAATTTGGGAAACTCACAAATATGTGAAAATTAAACAACCCATTCTTAAATCACCGATGGGTCAAGAAGAATTACAAGATAAATTAGAAGATATTTTAAGGTAAATGAAAGTGAAAATATGACATGCCAAAATATAGGACATGCTTGTAGGAGAATTTATGACTGTAAACACCTACCTTAAAGAAAAAAAGATCTCAAATCAGTAACCTAACTTTCACCTTAAGAAACAAGAAACAAGAGCAAACTAAACCCAAAGCAAGCAAAAGGAGGAAATAAAAAATAGTAGAGCAGAAATAAATGAAATAAAGAATAATAAAATAATACAGAAAATCAGTGAAACCACAAGTTAGCCCCTTAAAAAGATCAATAAAATAGATAAACTTTTAATTAGACTAAGACCAAAAAAAGACTAAAATTACTAGAATAAGAAAGAGGCAATATTCCTACTGACCTTATAGAAATAAAGAGGATTATAAGGAAACTATGAATAGTTGTATACCAACAGGTCAAATAACCTAGATAAAATGAACAAATTCCTTAAAAGACAAACTACCAAAATGACTCAGGAAGAAAGAAAATTTCAATAGACTTATAAAAAGTAAAGATATTGAATTGGTAACTTTTTAAAAAACTACCCCCTCCCAAAAAAAAGCCAGGCCAAGATTACTATATTTGTAAATTCTATCAAACATTTCAGGAAAAATGAGCACCAATCCTTTACAGACTCATCCCAAAAATGGAAGAGAAGTAAACACTTCCTACCTCATTCTATGAAGCCAGTTGTACCCTGAAGTCAAACCAGGCAAAGACATCACAATCAAAGAAAACTACAGACTAATACCCCTTAAAAATATACACACAAAAATCCTCAACAAAATACTAGTGCATCAAATCCAGCAATATATAAAAAGAATTCTATACCATGACCAAGTGGGGTTTATTCCAGGAATTCATGTTCAGTTCAAACTATGGAAATCAATCAGTGTAAGACACCATATTAATAGAAAATGTGATCTTCTCAGTAGATGGAGGAAAGGCATTTGACTAAATTTAACTCTCTTTCATAAGAGAAACTCTAAGGAACCAGAAATAGAACTTCCTCGATATGACAATGTACATCTGTGAAAACTCACAGCCAAAATCATATTTAATGATGAAAGACTGACTGCTTTCTCCCTAAGATCAGGAATAAGACAGGAATAAGACAAGGATGTCCATGCTCAACAATTCTATTCAGCACTGTACTAGAGATTCTAGCCAGGGAAATTAGGTAAGAAAAAAATAAAAAGCACTTATTTGAGAGCATCTGGGTGGCTCAGTCAATTAAGTGTCTGACTCGATTTCAGCTCAGGTCATGATCTCAGGGTTGTGAGATTGATCCCTGCCTTGTGCTCCATGCTAGGTGTGGAGCCTGCTTAAGATTCTCTTCCTCCCTCTCCCCCTGCCCCTCCATCACCCCCTTTAAAAAAAAGCACTTATTTGCAGATGATGTGATCTTACATATTAGAAATACTAAAAAATCCACCAAAAAAAAGCTATAACTAATAAACAAGTTCAGCAGAGTTGCAAGATACAAGATCAATACACAAAAATCAACTGTATGTGTATGTACTAGCAAGGAAGAATCAGAAAACAAAATTAAGGGTACAGTTCCATTTATAATAGGATCAAAAAGAATAAAATAGGAATAAACTTAACAAAAGACATGTAAGACCTATACACTGAAAACTACAAAATATTAGTGAAAGGAATTAGATAGTGGAAATATATCCATGTTCATGGAGCAAAAGAATTAATATCATTAAGATGGCAATACTCCCCAAATTGATCTACAGAATCAACTCAATCCCCATTAAAATCCCAGCTGTCTTTTCAGCATAAATTAACAAACTGACCCTAAAATTATATGGAAATACAAAGGACCCAGAATAGCCAAACAATCTTGAAAAAGAAAAACAAAGCTGGGGGACGCATACCTCTTGATTTCAAAACAACTTACTCTCAGCTACAATAAACAAAACGGTATATTTGGGCATAAGGATAGACAGATGAATCAATAGAATAGAATTTAAAGTCCAGAAATAAACTCTTACATTTATGGTCAATTGATTTTCAAAAAGGGTTTCCGGTTCATTCAGTTAGAGTAGTCTTTTCAATAAACAGTGCTGAGACAACTTAATATCCACAGGCAAAAGGACACAGTTAGATCCCTACCTCACACCATATACAAAACTTTACTCAATAGGGACCGAAGCCCTAACTGTGAGAGCTGAAACTACAATGTTTTTAAGAAGGAAACATAGGTGCAAATCTTCGTAACTTTGTATTATGTAATGGTTTTTTAGATGTAACACTAAGAGCACAAGCAATCAAAGAAAAAAATTGGGCTTTATTAAAAACTTTTGTCCTTCAAAGGATACCATCAAAAAGAGTCAAAACAACCCATAGAATGAGAGAAAATATTCGCAAGTCATATATCTGATAAGGAACTTGTATCCAGAATATACAAGTCAACAATAAAAGGACAAACCACCCCATGAAAAATAGGCTAAGGATAGAAATACACATTTCTCCAAAGAAGATATATAAATGGCCAAGAATCACATGAAAACATGTCCAACATCAGAAGGGAAACGCGAACCCAAACCACGATGAGATATCATTTCACACCCACTCAGATGGTTATAATGAAAAAGACAGACATCCTTAACCAACATAGACACAAGTGTTGGTTAAGGATGGAGAAAAATCGGAACTCTCATTCATTACTGCTGGCACGATAAAATGGTACAAGCACTTTGGAAAACAGATCGGCAATTTCTCAAAAGATTCAGTGTTAGCAGTGTTAGCATATGATCCAATTCCACTGCTGGGTATACACCCAAAGGAAATGAACACACGTTCACAAAATACTTGTGCATGGATATTCTCAGCAGCATTGTTCACAATAGTCAAAAAGTAGAAACAGGTCAAATGCCTACCAATTGGCAAACAGATAACAAAGCCTGACATACGTGCAAAGGACCACGACTTCACTGTTAAAGGAACGAAGTCCTGACGCATGTAGCAGTGATGGAAGGGGAGCCCAGCGTGGACACGCTGTTTTGCTGGACAAGGCCAGATGGGTAAGCGAACAGAAGGCGGGGGATGGAGGGTCGTTCTGCAGAACACCGCCTACTCTCCTGAGAGTTCGTCAGAGGTGAGGTCACCTGGATCCCATCCCCACTAGAGAGGCGGGCATGGGCCCCAGGTCTCAGCCAGGGCATGGTGGGCTCCGCGAGGGCACCTCGTCTCTGTACTGTCCCATGCAAAGGCCCAGGAGACTTGTTCCCTGAGCAAGGAGCCTCCCGCATGCAGACTGGTCCCTGGACCTCTTGGTGGCCGCTTTTGGGGTGACTGCGGTTTGTCTGCAACCTGGAGGCAGAAGGTCTCTGTGGCGGAGGTAGGCACACTATGTTCTAGAGCAGGGGAGACACTCAGTGAGGCCAGTGTTGGGGAGGGGATGTGCGGGCCCACAGAGACACCAAAGGAGAGGTGTGGGTCAGCTAAGCTTGAAGGACGTGCCCTCCAGGCCTGCTCTTCCGGAGCTGTAGCATGGCCTGGCACGGCCTCGGGGGGCCTGACTACCCCAGGGACCGTCTGTGGCACGCACCATGGCCCAGCTCTGGAGGCTCACTGACCACTGACTGAGCGACAGGGAAGACTGGCCCAGCACCCGAGAGACGGTCCAGCTTCCCAGGGCCAGAGCTCATCCACATCTCCAAAGGAAGGACACACAGAGCTGCACACACACGTATGCACACTTACACACAGACATAGAAAAACTGAGCTATTGACACGTAATTCACATGACACAAAATTAACCGCTTTAAGTGAGCACGTGGCACGTGTGCCATGTTGTACAACCGCCGGCACCATGGAGGGTCTCATCCCCGTCCCTCCAGGCCGCACCCCGGTCCGCTAGCAGTTCTCCCCACCCCTCCCCAGCCGCAGATGACCACCAGCCTGCCTGCTGTTTCTGCAGAGTTACCCGTTCTGGGTGGTTCCTTCCGTGTGTGGCTTCCTCGGCTCGGTACGATGCTTGGTTACAGAGCGTGTGTCCATGCTGGGGTCCTTTCCACTCACTGTACGCATGTCCACACTGTGTTCATCCCTTGACCCAGAGGGGAATGCTTGGGTTCTGGCCATTGTGAACAGGGCTGCTGGGAACCCCCGTGAACAGGAAACTACAGGGGTCCCTGCTTTTGGTTCTTCAGACACATAGGAGCGGGACTGTAGGGTCCTACGGAAACCCTGTCTAATCCTTTGAGAGAATGAAAGAAAGAATCTGTGAGCAACCCATGATCTGATGTGCTTAAGCAAACAGTGAAGCAGCTATCATGAAAAGCTCAGAAAAGCAGCTGCAGTGTGGGAAGGCAGGCTGCGGCCGCCTCGGGCCAGTGGGGCGGGGTGGGAGGACTGAGCTCCCGCCCGAGTCGCTGGGAAGCCCCTGCAAGTTTGCAGAGAGAGTGAGCTGAGCTGGGTCTTACAGGATCCCTCTGACCTTGTGTGGCGGTGGGCTGTCGGGTTGCACGGGTCAGACCTGGTCAAGGGAAGGGAAGCCCCTCGTGTGTCT
The DNA here is from genome assembly GCA_002007465.1 of Ailurus styani. Lineage (NCBI taxonomy): Eukaryota > Metazoa > Chordata > Mammalia > Carnivora > Ailuridae > Ailurus > Ailurus styani. The sequence goes on from LNAC01000279.1 coordinate 1,666,247, forward strand.
CAGGGAGAAGGGCCACAGGGGAAGCCAGGGAGCGGGGGTGGCCCTCAAGCAGCCACTCTGCAACCTCGGGCCGTCCCTGCCACGGGGACTCCCTGGAGACCATCGCCAGCTTCACACTGTGTGCCTTCCCCTGCCTGCACAGCCTCTGGGAGCCAGGCCGCGGTCTCCCACGTCACCAGCCACTGCCTTGCCAGGGGTGGATGGGACCCAGGGAAACGTGGCCTTAGCTCCTCCTTTGCGAAGTCACAGGACCGTCCGGGAGCCATCTACACAGAACGAGGGAGGGACGGGGGTCCGCGCAGGCCGGGGCCAGGGAGGGTGTGGCCGTGTGCGGCAATGTCTTCCTCCCACCTGGAGCTGGTGCCGCCTGGTGACGGGGACGCGTGGGGGCGGGGGGAGAGAAAGAGAAGAATCTGGTGTTTCATCACCAAGGCCAAAAGCAGAATCTAGAGCGGTTCCAAAAGTCCAAAAGATCATACCACGTTGGAAACCCGTGGCTCCGTTTCAGGGGCCCCAGAGGCCAACTCACATGGCACAGTTGGAAGAAAGCCTTGTAGACAAAAGCACGTGGTCCCGGATAACCCAGAAGGTTCTGTGGCTGAAGGGCTGGCGGGAGGGAGGCAGAGCGGCCGCAGAGAGTACAGTGTGGGCCCAGCAGGAAGGCGGCCCCATCCTCTGCCCGGCCCCACGTGAGGGCCCGAGGGGCGCTGGACCCGGGCAGTGGAAGACAGAGTCCAGGCAGGCCTGGCAGGGGACGTGGGGCTGCTGTGGGGGCTCCCTCTGGCCAAACCTGGGTCAGAAGGAGGAACAGGGGTGATGTCGTCGACTGCACAATACCAAGTGACAGCCCATGAGTCCACAGTGACACCGACGAGAGAGGGACGGAGAGGAGGCAGGTGTCACTTGTCACCGGGAGGCGGACGCTCTTCGTGCACGGCAGCCACAAGTATGACAACAGGCAGGAGTCCAAGGCAGGTTGAGGACCCGCTGTCTTCGGCAGGGCCAGATATTAAAGAGCTCCGAAAAACGGTAACACAATGCCATGCTCCTCTTTTCAAGTTTTTGTCTTAAGGAACATACAGGGTTTGGTTTGTTTTTTCCCTGAGAATGCGTTATTTATGTCAGGATGAAATGAGTTCGTCAGCAGAGGCGGGAGAGCTGGCTCGCTCTCTGGCCTCGCTCCAGGTGAGGGCACGGGGAGAAGCCAGCAGTCGGCAGCCGGGAAGAGGCCCTCACAGAGCCCCCAGCCTCCAGAACAGAGAGGAATGAACAATGCAGCATCGTTTGATGAGCGGAACTTCCTAATTTTGATGAAGTCCAATACATCAGATTTTCTCTTATGGTTACAGCTCTGTGTGTTTTCTAAGTAGTCTTCACCTACCCCCAAGTCTAAAAGACATTCCCTTATGCTTGCTTCTAGAAGGTTCCTAACTGGAGCTTTCACATTCAGGTCTGGGATCCATCTCCATTTAATTTCTAGGTACGGCATGAGGTAGGGACTGCAGTTCATTATTTTCCATATGAGTCTGTAGTTTTTGAAGTACTTATTGAAAAGATCTTCTTACCCCCATTAGATTGCTTTAGTGCCTTTGCTGAAAATCAAATGATAGCACGAGTGGGGATCTCCCCAGGATCTTCCGGGATCTCTATCCTGCCCGTAAGTCAACGTATTTGACTTTCTTTACCAACCCTACACTGCCTCGATTACAGTGGTTTTACAGTGATACTTGAAATCGGGTAACATGTCCTCCAATTGTTCTTTGTCAAGATAGTTTTATTTTTTTTAATTTTATTTATTTATTTATTTATTTATTTATTTATTTTGTCAAGATAGTTTTAGATACTCTAGGTCGTTGGCATGCCCATACAAGTATTAGAGTCAGTTTGTCAATATCTCCGACAAAAGTCTGCTAGGGCCAGGGTTGAGATTTTTCATTAAATCACTAGACTGACTTGGGAAGAATTGATTTTTTGACAATATTAAGTCTTCCAAAACACGGAATAGGGCATATCCCTCTGATTATTTGGGTCTTCTTTAATTTCTCTCACCACGGCATTTTTTACATGTGTGTAACTTATTCATTATTAAAACTATAAAATTTAATTGTAAAAAGCTGCGAAATGCAGCCAAGTAGATATAATAAATCAAAAAGAAAGAAGAACTTGGCAGTCTTCCCTACGGCTCGGGGAACATCCCTGCTAACATCTCAGTGTCCTTCCTTCCAGGTCCTTTTCCATGCACGGTTCGTGTGTTTCACATAGTGGTGCTGATGGTGTGTACAAAATCGTGCACCTTGTACTTATGACCTAAGCATGTTGTAGCAAACCCGGTTGGTGCCTGGCCCATGTGTCCTCAGGCTTCTCCAAAGGCAGTTCCAACACCTGTTTCTTGCATCTCTGCCCAAAGATGGCTCCGGCCACGGGGACAGTGTGGGGCGACAGCTGGTATCATAGGAGCAACCGTCCACCACAGAGGCCCTTCGTGGGGGAATTTCGAGGGTGTCCTTTGGGTTCCTCACAGCCTCTCCGGGTTCCCACCTGGCTTCCTGCTCACCAGAGAAAGCAGTCCACTCCCCTCCCTTCCTCCCTTCCCACCTCACACCCCAAAGGGACCCATCGCCTCCAGGCCTTGAGTTGGATTTGGCGGGAACCCACACTAAGACACATGCCCCATCCCCCACCCCCGTTATCGCAATTCTTTGGAAAATTATGATTCACGGCATAATATTGAATTCCATGTATTCGTGATTGCTTTCTCAAGGCTTCCCTCTTTCTGGTGAGCTGTCTACTCTCAGGGAAGTGCCATGAAGACCCAGAGTCATGCATGATGCGTTTTTGGTGTCTGGAGTAAATTTCCGCAGGATCATCTCCCAGAACAGGAATTTTTTTGAGGCTCTGAATTTATGCTGCTGAAATGCTCTTCTGAAAGAATTAAACCAATTTAGAGTCCTTCCAGCAGGATATATTTTATCATATGCTAAGTGGCCCATATTTTCTAAGAGGAATTACCATGTACTCTTAGTTTCTGTAGTGGGAAAATAAAATCTGAGTGATTTTTTTCCATTTCAGGAAAAAAAATAAAATCTTCCCCTTTGGGAAGAAAACAGGCATGCCACTGATTTTCACAGGGTCCTTCCATGCTTCTCTGGTGTGGCGAGTGGCTGTTATTTCTATCAAAAAGGGCTGATCAGAACGCCCACCGAAGGGGAGCCAGCAGCACCCACAAAGAGAAGTTTCTGGGCCATGAGTTGGGTCCGTCCTATATTTGGAGCAACTCAAGAACACTTCACTGAGGGCCAGGATTTGAGAACAAATTGCTTTTTCGTTTTCAAGGGTTTTTTCATTCGGCTGAAGAAATGTAATAAGGGGTGTGGGTGTGTGTAGGTCAAAAATGTGGTTAATGAAAAATAGGTTCTTAAAATCTGCTTCTTATCTTGGTATCCAAGGAGTTCCGCCAGAACTCCTGACCCCCGGAACCGTAAGGATGAATGTGTGGCCAGCTGTTACTGGAGCCGCAGGAAACCAACAGTTACTTTCTGTTATCAAAGACTCTCGCAAGCATTTCTCCATGGGAAAATCTCCTGTACAAACACCACTTTCTTCAAGTGTCCACCTATTAATAATTGATTTTTAAATAGCTCAACCAGCTTCCCCCAAGCTGCAAGTGGGCAGAAGCTGCCCAGAGCCCGCGGCCCAGGACGGCCCGTGCTGTCCGTGTGGACGCAGAGCAGCAGCTGCGAGTCTGGGGATAAAGCCGGGGAGCGGGAAATGGTGCCAGGTGGTGAAGCCTCGCCGAAGGTTTAAAAGAGACGTTGATTCTATTACGGGTTAGATTTACATAAAATGGACATCTTTACAAAACTGCCCACTAGTTCTCTTGCTGGGGCTTCACTTGTGCGACAGGCCTACACCACGTGTCGGCGGGGGCGGCGTGGAGGACAGCCCCTCCCAGACGGCCATCCACAGAGGCGCCACCTGCCCGCTCCCTCGGGGGGGGCGGGGGGAGAGGATCAAGCACACGGGGCCTGCGGTCCTTCCGTGGACCTCAGTGCGGTCTCATGCCCGCGAGGTCGTGTCTGCCAGAAACTTGCACTCTCGGTTCCAAGTTTAATGCCTTTAAACTTCCAGTAAACCGACATTAAGTGCCTACTGTGTACAAGGTGTGTTGATCACTGTTCCTTCCTACTCAGGGCCGTTCAGGGGAGACAGGAACGTGGGTCACACTGACAATCCTGTGACTTCCTTTGTTCTTCTCTTTAAAAAAAAGGCTTTAAATTGCCACGGGGTCCTGTCCCTTGCGCCCCACACCCGTATCCACGCTGACACAGGTGAGCGTTCCGTGTCTTTAACTTCCGTGTCAGAGTAAGCCACCGTAGGTGTCGCCATTCCTGACTCCGGGTGCCCACCTGCAAAGCCAGCTGCGTCCGAGCGAGGTTGCTCTCTTGTCGCTTGGTCCGCTTTAATGTTCGGACGTGGCCGTTTGCTTGCAAGCTGCTGGGCCCATCTCTCTGACGGGGCTTGGTGTCTCCAGAGCTTTTCTTCCTTTTGTACCAATTCCGGCAAATCGTTGGTCTTGGATTTTTAAGAACTGGTCTCTTGTCCAAATTTTTAATATACTGGTTTGAAGTTGTTCATAAAGTTCTCTTGTGATGTTTGTCTGCTAAGCAGCTCTCTTTTTGGGTTCGTATCATTTATTCAAAACTTTCGGGGGTATTTTTCTTGGCTGTTCTTGCCAAAAGGTTTACCATTTTTTCCTGAGTGGTCTCCCGAGAGCCAGGTGTTGGGGGCACTGACCTGTCTTACTAAGTTTCCTGACATTCTGGCTCCTGGTCCAGCCTCAAGGCCGTCCCTCATCAGCAAGAAGATGAATATTCAGTCAGAAAATGATTTTAATTGATGTAAACTGACTAGCTGGGGTTTTTTTAGGTGGTTTAAATTGTAAGGTGAACATGGCCTTTTGTGTTTTAACTTTTTTTTAAGATTTACATGTTACTTGAGAGAGAGAGAACATGAGCAGTCAGGAGGGACAGAGGGAGAGGGAGAATCAAGCGGGGCGGGGAGCCCAACGCGGGGCTTGATCTCATGACCCTGAGATCACGACGGGAGCAGAAACCAAGAGTCGGATGCCAACCCGACGGAGCCCCTCAACTTTAACCTTGTTAATGTCCCATCAACGAGAACAGTCTCCGTGGTGAGACTTCAGCTGGAACGACTTACCAGCGAGTGAAACACGTGGCGGCACCTGCTGGAGCTTGAGGGACCGTTTGCACAATGAGCCCCCCCCCCAGCATTTCCGTATCTTCAGGCGGGTGGCCTGGCTGCTGCCTTTTCGAGAAGTCTTGAGAACTGTCACAGAGCACCTGCAACAAAGCTGACGGCACCCTGGTGATGCCGAGAACAGCGTGCAAACCGAGGGGCGGCGGGAGCAAGCGTAGGTGTGCGGTGGGGCGGGGCCCGGGTGCCTCCCCCAGTTCCCACCACCTGCCTGCCCCCCGGGCCGTACCTGCAGACCCTGCTGCTCCAGGCTCTCGTGTGTTTTGCTCATCAGGTCGGGGCTTGGACTTGGAGCCAAGGAGCGTGGGGCTTCTGGCTGGGCTGTGCCTGCACAAACACACACACACATGCACACACACACACATGCACATGCACACACGCGTGCACGCACGCACACGCACGGAGGCCCCGTCCCGCCGCAGGTTCCCCTTGGGAGCCTGGACACCGCATTCGCAGGAGCTGGCCAGGCAGGGACGCCCAGTGCAACTGGAATTTCAGATAAACTACAAATAAGTTTTCCGTACAAGTATGTCCCAAATATCGCGTGGGACAAACTTAGACTAAAAAGTTACTCATGGGGGGCGGGGCGCCCGGAAGGCTCAGCCTTCTGCTCAGGTCATGATCGGGGGGGGGGGGGGNCCTGCTCAGCGGGGAGGCTGCTCCCTCACTCCCTCTGCCCCTCCCCCCAACTCATGCTCTCGCTCTTTCACTCAAATACATAAAATCTTAAAAAAAAAAAAAGTTACTCGTGGTCTATCTGAGGTTCCTCGCGCACTGAACGCCCTGCCTGTCCCCCGACGACCCTCCCCACAGCGCAGACCCACTGGGGCCCACGGGGGGCTCGGCCACAGGACCACAGCGGGCCTGTGCCCACCGTCCATGTCACACCGAGGGCCTGGAAGCCTTAGGCAAGCTGGTGCCTGTGGCCTGGGGGCAGGTCCGGGGAGGGAGCCAGGCACGGAGGGGTGTGGGACCGTGGGTCCCCTGTCTCCTGCCCCCACCACACCGCAGGAGTGGGAAATCAAAGGGTCTCTGTATCACCCAAAAACGGATGACTGTGGGAAGCGCCCCGGGGCCCAGCCATGCATCACGACCCTGCCAGCCCCCACGTCCCCCCCAGGCCACCATGCAGGACAGAGCAGGGTGTGGTCTGGGGGCTGCCTGCTTCTGGGCGGCAGCTTTGGGGGTGTCTCTGGGTGTCCGATGGACTTGGGCTGCCCTGGCACACACAGGCTGCGGGAAGGGCTGACCCTGCCGCCTCTCCTGGGCCTCTTGGACCGTGTGTGTGCGAGCAGAACGTTCCAGAAGATCCTCGGGCCTCTGGGATCCCAGGCCTGGCGATCAGTCTACCTTTGCATCTGCGATGGGGACTGAGCGGGGCCCCAGGGCTCACCCCTGCCAGCCCCCCGATCCACTGTCACCCCCTGGGCAGGTCCAAGGTGGACTCGACAGGTGCACAGAGAGCAAAGCCCATGAAGGAGCAGGGTGGTTGGCCTTAAACCCCCATCTGCTGTCCGACCAGAGTGGCTCCTGGGGTCACAGCTGTCGTGGTGCCAGAGCTGAACCAGGAAGGAGATGGAGGGCACTGCTCCCAGGTTCCTTTGTCCTTCCCCACGCCCCACTGGCAGGGGGACGACCTGGGAGCCACTGGGCAAAGCTTCTGTCTGAGGCCCGGAGGCAGGGGCTCAGGACCTGGGGGCAGGACTGCTCAGCCACAGCGCCCCAAGGGGCGAGGGTCCCAGCACCCCGATGTCGCTGGTGCTCGGGGGCCAGGTCGTCAGCCATCGGGCCATCGTGTTCCTCCAGAGCCTGCCGCTGTTGGGATCACCTTCACTGGGCGCTCAGGAGGCCCTGAGCCGGGGACTTACACCCATTTACCATTAGTTACTGAAGGTCTGTCTCCTTTCACGTTCCGGGTGGGGACACTGTGCTTTGACCGGGACACGGGCCGGTGTCTCTGTCTACAGAAATGAAGGGGCCGTGCTGCCTGGAAGGGCCAGCTACACTCGGAGCCACAGCCCCAGGACGACACTTTGCCCAGGTGACAGGCTGTGCTAGGAGGGACTATCCGGTCCGGGGACAGAGCTCCTTCCAAGTTAGCCCATCCGTGGGGGACATCTGGGAGCCCCCCAGCCAGTGTCCAGCAGGCTCTGAAGTCTTAGGAGCCCAAGGGGCAGGGCAAAGCACGCATTTCCAGGGCAGGGAGGGGATGAGCTCAGACCCAGAGGACCCAGGAGTCCCTGCTCCGTAGCATAAACACCCAGAGGGGATGAGAGGCCGGTCCAGACCCAAGCCACACATCCCAGACAGTAGTCAACGGCATCGGCTTCTGAAAATGGGTCACGGCTTCCAGAGAGACAATGACCTCTGCTTCCTCCAGAATCCAGCAAGCCCCGGCCCTGGGGCTGCCCCGTGAGAGGCCCAGTAGCCCAGGGAAGGTGACTCCATGGAGGGCCTCCTGGAGGAGGTGTTTGCTGCTGTGCTTGCTCTGCCCGGACCAGCTCCCTCTTCCCTCATCTTACACACCCCTCCCTGGTCGCCCCCACTCATCTGTTGTCCTGGCTGCCCCAGTGCACCCCAGACTGCAAGGGGCACCCCCCAGCCCTGAGAGCCCCCTGCAGCAGGAGCCACCAGCACCCCCAGCCCCTGTCCAGGCCTCAAGTCCTTTATGCTTTTTGAACAAGGGCCCCAGAGACCACGCACCTGCTGACTACACCAGGTGAGGGACCGTCAGGTCTTGTCCATGTGGTCTGCTCCCGTGGGACCAAGGCTAGAAGCCGAGGGCCAGCCCTAGAGGAACCTCCAGGCACAGCAGACGCTCACTCAGGCTCCATGTCTTCCCCCTCAGCCAGGTCCTCCCTGTCATCTGGGGAAGGTTAGCTGGGCCCCGTGGGTCTGTGGCCCTGTGGAGGTGCCGCTGGATCACTCGGTCATTGCTCAGTCATCATCCTGGGACACCGTACACGGAGGCACCACCTTTCCTTCTCTCTGGGCCCTCAGGAACCTCCCAATAGTCTGGGACCTCGGCACCCCCACGGCCGCCCCCAGGTCTCCCTGCGCTCAGACCTTCACACGTTGGCAGTGAGGAAACGAGTTCTGCTATCCGTGAAGTCTTCCACTGCCTCAGCATTTCCTCCCACCCAAAGCTCCCCACAGTGAAGGGCACACAGCATCAACGTCTGGAATACGGGGTCTTAGGCCATTAAGTCTGGGCTATGGTGGGTCTTGGATCAAAGCAGCTGTAGAAGGTAAGTATGGGCCGAGCATGTACCACGTGAGGGGACACGATAGAATTTAGCGTCTTTACCACCTGCCACAGGGGGTTCTTAGTGATCAGCACAGGTGTGCGCGCCAGCGGAGCAGGCCGGCCGAGGAAGGAGGCGGCGATGGGGCCAGGCCTGGGGGCAGCCCGCAGAGGGGGGCTGTAGCCTCTGACTCCCACTTCCCGAATGATCCGCGGGACCCCATGCCCTGGGGGCCTCTCGGTCACTCTCCTGGCCTCCAGAGCAGGGGGGCAGGCATGCGGGCTGGTTTGCAGAGCGGCCTCTGGGTGGCCACGGGGCGGCAGGGAGCAAGTGGCCAAAGGTCCAGAGACAGCAAAGCATCAAAACCAAGAGGCTCTGAAAGGTCACAAGAGGTCATGACTCCCCGGACGGTGCTAAGCCCCAGCCCAGAGGACGAGGCGCTTGCAGGGCCAAGGGGAGGACGTGACCCCACCCTGGCCTTCCAGACCCCATTCCAGCCACCAGGACCTGGACTTCTTGCCCAGTGACCCCCTGCCCGCCTCCAAGGTCTGCCTCCTGGGAGGGAGGGCCACCCTGGGCCCAAGGAGCTGCCTGCAGAGGGGGCAGGGGAGCAGGAGGAGGGCCAGGAAGAGGAGGGGCAGCAGGGAAGAGGGTCAGTGCTCCCCACACCGCCTACCGCCCTCCAGAACCCACCGCGGAGCGGCCGGTGTCCAGGGTCTGACCCAGCCCGGGTCTTGGGGACAACACGTCGGTGGGAGGACAGGGCAGACCCACCGCCCATCAGCAGATGGACCGTTGGCTTGTTTATGGCTTTCAAATACTGGGGCTCAGCCACGCGGCCTGGCTTGTCCCGCCGGCTGGGAGTCAGACTGGCGGGGTGGGTAGATGCTCAGAGCCACCCCCCCAACCCCACAAGGAGCTGGGCTCTGAGGGACGACCCCGGGGCCACGGTCCAAGCAGCACACACCCCGGGGCAGGCACCTGGGAGACACGCGCAGATGCAAGGAGCGCCGCACACAGTGAGCACCTCTGTGCCTACAGAGTCACCTCCAAAATTATCTCTTCCAAACAACCCCTGAGGAGAAGCCACGTCACTTCAGTGCATCCTTATCTTCGCCTTATGGGTGAGAAAATCAGAGTCGATGGAATGAAAGAGCTGGAAGGCCCCCTGCTCCCTAACCCAGGTGACCACTCTGACCCTCAGTGTCATCATCTCTAAGGCAATAGCGCCGAGGGCCACCGTGGCTCCTCTGACGGTGCGCACCACCTAAAACAGGGCGCAGACGTGACATGCTGCCGGGTCCCCTGCATCCAGACTCCAAACACGTGTCTCCAACTCTCAGGCCACGGTCGAACACACAGACATGTGAGGGCTGGTCAGCGGGGACACCGGCCTTCCGGGACCCGCAAACAGCCCACCTGGAAGTCAGGACAAACCAGCGGATGGACCGTCTGGTTAAGAAGGTGACGCTGGCTAACCCGGGTTTTCTGAGCGCCGCATGCAACTAGAACGAGCGGCTAGAAATAGGCCCCGTGGCGTGGGCGCCAAGGAGGGAGACATTGGCTGAGACGTGAGTCATCCGCAGCTCTTGAATGCCAGCACTTCTAGAAACAGATATTTTGGGTTCCTCTGGAAAGTGCACCACGGATGGAGAGGAAAAAGCCTCTGGGCCTGAGGCTCAGGCAGGGCTGGGGACAGCGGGCGGACGAGTGCTCACAGGAGGGGACAGAGGCAGGGGGCGAGCAGTCCCAGGAGCACAGGCTGGCGGAAGGGGAAGGGGGTGCAGCCCGGAGACACTGCTTCCCACTCAGCCGCTTTGGGCCAGTTTTGTCCTGGGTCTCGGGACAGGCTTGGAAAAGGGCCCCAGGAGAGAGCAGACCCTCACGGGGAAGGAAGGTGTAAGGGCTCTGTGGGGCTCAGACGAGGATGCTCCCCCAGCAGGCGTCTCTGCTCCCAGCACGGTGCCCCAGATGAAGCGGAGGCCAAGGTCACTTGGGGACAGACGGAGAGTCAGGAGGCCTCAGGGAGCACTGGACCCGCTCCAGGCCCTGTGGGTGGGTGGCGGACCCCGGCTGGAGCCACTGGGGAGCACCTGCCCCACGGCTGCGGGAGGGACGGGACAGCTCGTGCCCCTGACGGCCGGAGGGACCTCGGACAGCTCAGGACCTCTCTCTGAGCTGCTCCCTCATTTGCAGAGAAGAGAGCAGAAACAGGAACTTGAGAGGATTCTGGAAGACCAACAACGAGACCCCGTTGGGGCGGGGGTCTCGGGGCGGGGGTCAGCCAAACCGGATGCTTTGAACAGTTAGGAGAGCAAGTCATTCTCCGGTGCCTGCCTTCCAGATAACAAGCGCGTTCATCCCCCCCAAAACCCCCTGAGAACAGAACAGCCAGGGACGGGCGTTCTGGCAGGTGCTCCTCCTGGGGCCTGAAAGCGGGGAGAACACTGCTGTCGGGGGTCAGGGGACAGTGTCGCTGCGTGCGGGAACGTGGGCACAGCCAGGCAGAGGGCAGCAGGCTCACAAGCCTCCGAGGACAAGCCTGGGGCCTGGAGGGAGGCACGGGCGCCCACAGCCATCAGATCCGTCCTGGCTCCTATCGTGGGCATGGCAAGGTAAGGTTCCAGAAGCTGACTTCTCATGGTAGAAATTGCCGCTGGGTCATGCATTTTCCCTGTTTCCAAGTGCAGCGTGATTGCCCGAAACTCACTGCTGAGGATGCCTGGCCCGCGGGGATTCGGGGCCATCTGATACCAGAAGCCTGGGGTCAGAGCCACTCAGCAGCGGATGGGAACAGGGTCCCCCACGCACAGGGGACTACGCTGGGAGATCTGGGCCACTCCCTTGTTGCCTGCTGGGGCCCCAGGTCCCTCTGCCCTAAGCCTCCAGGACTCTGGCCCATTATGGAAATCCTGTGGCTCCGTCCTGCTCCGTCTGCAGAGATCTGCCACGTGCAGCCCACACCTTGGCCTTTCCCCCCCTCTTCCCAGGTGCAGCAGCTTGCTGGTCCCGACAGCCCCTTCGGGGCCCTGAAGATGGGGCTCCGTCCCATCCCAGCATCCCTAGCACCCAATCTGAGCAGGTCAAGGCTCGCGCAGGAGCAAACAGATGATAAAAGCAAAAATGTTAAAGTCTATTTTTAAAAAGTGGTTACTTTTAGAAACTGAAGAGGGACAGGGAAGGAGGGCTTTCCCCAATAAACACAACTTGATAATTTAAAAAGCCTCATGCCTTCCACGGACATTATTTGAAATACGAAGTTAAATTTTGTAACTAAAGACAAACTGAAGCTGTAGAGCAAACTGCTTACTTCCAGACCATGTGTGCTAGGGGCCGCGTGCCCCCCTCCCGAGGGCCGGGGCCTAGTCAGGAGTGATGGGCCCCCACTTCGTTCCAGCCCCCTCCCCTGTAATAGCTGTGATAATGGGCCAGATATGCATTTCTGCTGAAGTGGGAGTTTGGCGCGTTCAGTGGGTTTAAGTGAGTCCTTTACCTTCCACATGTGGGCTTGAATCTGGCGGGGGGGGGGTCCCTTCACCTGCCCAAGGAGACAGGGCTCAGACCCTCTCCCAGCAAACACCCACACTGCACTCCTCCGAGGACTGACAGCCGGCCAGGGTTGGGGGGATCAATCAGCCCAGCCACCGTACTTGCGGAACTTGCACTCTTATGGGGACACAGACAAAACCCATAGTTGCAAACTGTGCTTAGTGCCATGAACAAAATAAGCAAGGGCTAAGGTAGGCGGGCTGAGCAGGGGAGCCTCCTTTAGCAGGGACACTGCTGACCATGTGTCCCACATCCACTCTCCCCCTCCTCCCTCCTGACACAACCCCAGGATCGGCTGTGCAGCTCTAGAAATGTTTGTCAGCTCCCCTGGCAGAGAGGGGCTGGCGAACAAATTATAAATGATGGGCTGGGACTTCTAGAAGAGTTCCTTACAGAGGGCTGTTTCTGCCAAGAGAGGAGTCCTTACTTCATTCTCCTTGTTCCTGCCCAGGATATGGTTGTGATTGTTGGAGTTCCAGTAGCCATTTTGTGACACGAAGTGACCTTAAGTTTGGGAAGCCCAAGTTTAAACAGCAGGTAAGTTCCAGAGCCAAGCATTGGACTTTTCATTCTAAAACCTGCATTTTTCAACCTTTACAACCTCTTCCTTCTCAACACACACACACACACACACACACACACACACACACACACACACACACACACATGCACAGACACAGCCGAGATGGAAAACCAGGCAGCCTTTTGGTGTCAAGAGGCACTTCTTGTGGGACACAAGGCCCCAGTGAGTGCAGGAAAAGCTCTCACCATCTGAGCTCGGCCCCAAGTACAGGGAGCAGTCAGACCAGAGGACAGCAATTCTTGTTCTACTGATGATTCTAAAATCAAATTCTCAATTTCTCTCTGCAACTGCAACCAGATAAAATTACACAGTTCCAGCAACTTATAAATAGAAGAAAATAAATGGGGAGAAATGAGCAGATTAAGCCATGAGCCGCCAGGAGAGATCAGAGGAGGGAATTAGCTTTGTTGGTATTTCATTCTGCCAACGCCATGGCTGAAATTCTCTGTGCTCTGCATCTGCTGCGTGTGGTCCCCGGTGAGTCTCTGGCTCCATCCCCTTCTTGAAGCTAAATCTGAAGGGAGAATGCAGAGCAACTCACGCTGGCGCCTGTGTGCCTGTGACGGTTGGCTCATGATGCTGACCCCGTGAAGTCAGACACAAATCAGGAAACACATGGTCCCCTTGATGGTCTTGTTTGGTGGGCACCACATGCCTGCTGGCAAGGACTCAGGCAGGGTCCCGCCAAGGGCAGCCCCCCAGCCAAGCCGGGGAGCGGGACACCAGGTCCACGGCCAAGGTCGGCAAAGGGATGCGCTCTCTCCACCATCACTGCTCCCGTCTTGCTGCCGGCTCAGACACACGCTCACTCCTCTTGGCAAACATGCTCAAAGTCCAACTGAAGTCAACACAAACACCGACAAATTGAAGGAAAGAAAAGATTAAACGTAAAAGATTCAGTGCATTTTGTCTCTGGAGCTGCCAGACTTCTTGGGTGTACAAAGGAGGCCCAGCCATGACTCTTTTCTGACTGCGCTGTTCCGCCAGAGAGAAGATGGCAACGTTGAACCACGTCAGCGGGGCGGCAGGCGCGACAGCGAGAGCCGGGGAGAGTGAGGGGGTGTCAAACATCCGGGATCATCTTCCCGGTCTCTGGCCAGAAGACGTCTGTTACGGGGGGCGTGTCTCAGCAAGCAAGGCCATGTCTCCAGTTGGCAGGTTTCAGAGCAGGACGAAGAGTCTGCCCCAGGAAAACCATTGGGCCCTGGTGCTAGGAAGGATCCAGAACAGCTGGTGCACAGTCCCACCCACCTGGTCCTGTCTGCCATCCTTTGTTGTTCCACTTTTCATTGAGGGGCACCTGGATGGCTCAGTCGGTTGAGCGTCCAACTGTCGACTTCGGCTCAGGTTATGATCTCAGGGTCGTGGCATTGAGGCCCGTGTTGGGCTCCACGCTGGGCATGGAGCCTGCGTCTGATTCTCTCTCTCCCTCTGCCCCCACCCCTTAACAAATTATAAATAGGTAAAAACAAACTTCTCACTTTGAGAGAACAGTAGATTCATGTGCCGCTATCAGAAATGACAGATGCACTTCGCCTGGGCCCCCCAGTGAACCCCTGCAGAACCATCCTACAGGATCACGCTCGGGACGCCCCCCTTGGTGCGGCCGCCCCCCCCCCGCAGCCGCACCCGCTTGACTCCCAACCGCCAACCACCCGTCCTTCCTGGCTCCGTGGTTTCGTCATTTCAAGGATGTTTTCTCAAAGGAATCCTACGTATGCAATTTGGACAGTCAACTTTCTTTAACACAGTTTAATTCTCCAGAGACTTGTCCGGTGTCTGTGTCTGTCACACGCACACACACACATTTACAAGTTCACGCTTACACTGGCTCATGCTCGCACTTGCTCACATGCTCACATGTGTGCACACACACCCAAGGCCACACGCTCAGGCTCACACTTGCACATGTATACACACCCGCGCATGCTCTCTGGCTCACACTCACACACATCAGGGTCTGAGCTCACACCCTGGGCCCTGTATGCTCCTTGGCTTCTGACAATCAAAGATGAGACTGAGGGACACCTGGGGGGCTCAGTCAGTTAAGCGTCTGCCTTCGGCTCAGGTCCTGATCTCAGGATCCTGGGATCGAGGCCCGCAACAGGCTCCCTGCTCAGTGGGGAGCCTGCCTCCTCCTCTCTCTCTGCCTGCTTCTCTGCCTACTTGTAATCTCTCTCTCTCTCTGTCAAATAAATAAATAAAATCTTTAAAAAAAAGATTAAAAAAAAAAAGATGAGCTTGAGGCAGGAAAAAACAGCAACCAACTCTGCGGTCTGCCTGCCGTTCCCCGCTTCGTCTTTGCTGCTTCTGCTTGCTACCTTTGTGAGGCATTCCTTTGGGTTTTGTTTTGCTTTATTTTTACTTCTTAGGCAATAAAACTCATTAGCTCAGCACTGAAGCGGGGACAGGCGTCTGAGGACAGGAATCTTGGCCGCTCCCCAGGGGGATGGGGTGACTGCAGGCCTCCCCTCCCTGCCCGTCCAGGCTTCCCACGGCCGCAGGGTTGGGGCCCCACTGCAGGGCCCTCTCTCCCTGCCCCGCCCGCCCCACTAAGCCTGTCGGGGGCAGGCTGGCCCCGGGTCCGCTAGGGTCAGCCGAGGCCCTGGGGAGCCTGCAGGCAGGGCAAGACAGGGCGGGAGAGCCTCCCTCATTTGAACAGAACACTGAAGGCGGTGCCAAAAACTCAGCCGCTGAGATGAATAGTGCTTTATTTCAGTATTTTAATTAGTCACAAAGACGCCAAGAAAACTACTGAACAAAGCACCAGAATTTGAGATACAGGCAGGACCTGGCCCTGGCCGGCGTCTCTGCTCACTCACGCCCCTGCCCACGGGCACTGCCACCATCAACATGGGGACACGCACTTGGAGCGCAGTCTGGAGGCCGGCCGAAGGAGCGCTCACGCCCTCCCACCGTCCTCACCTGCACACCTGACAACAAAGACACACCTTGCAGGTAGATACTACTATGGCTAGTACTTTACTCCGGCAACAGAAAGGTTTCCTCTTCCCCTGGCAACAACCCACCCAATGAGAGACAGACACGGCCCAGCCAATAAGAGATGTCATGGCCCAGCCAGCCAATGAGAGACAGACACGGCCCAGCCAATAATATGAGATGTCATGGCCCAGCCAGCCAATGAGAGATGTCACAGCCCAGCCAATGAGAGGTCACTACGCTTCCAGCTCCCAGTTTATTCCAATGGACTTTCTGTTGACAGCAGCCCGAGCCGAGCCCCCGCACCGCTTCCTCTATAAGAGCCTCCTCTGTTCTGTTCCCGGGACTTGTCTAGGGTGTTACCTCGGCTAGCGTGGGCCGCAGTTCTGTTGTCCCCGACACTCGCCGGTAAGCTAACTGACGGTGGTAGCTGCAGGTCCACAGCAGCCTGACCCCCAGAGCAAGGGCTGCAGGATGGGTGAGAGCTCCCGCCCTCTGGCCACCTGTGCGGCAGGGTCTTTGGGAGGTCTGAGTGGAGGCCTCCCTGGGGTTCCTGCAGCCACTTCGCTGTGGGCGCCCCCAGCACACACACATAGGTGCACACACACAGGCGCACGCACAGGTGCACATGCACAGGTGCACACACACAGGTGCACACAGGTGCGCACACAGGTGCACCTGCACAGGTGCACCCACACACAGGTGCACACACAGGTGCACACACACACAGCTGCACACACATGGGCTCCCCCCCAACTGCCCGCAATGCAGAGCCGCAGAGGGACAGGTCCTCCCACGGGCAAGAACCCGCCAAAGGTGGACGGCGCTCCCCCGACACCAGGCACTTGCTGCGGGCAGCATCCCCTCGGTGTGTGCATGTGTGCGTGCGTGTGTGCGTGTGTGTCAGCCATGCGGTTCTCTGGGTGCTGGGGAGGGCATGTGGGCTGGGCCACAACTGCCCCCTCCCTGGAAATGGCCCAAGACTCGGATGGTTCAGAGAGCAGAAGGGCCTCTGGGGGACCCTGCACAGGACCGCAGGTCACAGCGTCTGGCGCTTGCCTGTCCCTTCCCGCAATCACTCCGCTCTACGGGGGACTCGCTGGGCCAGCTAATTGCTATTCCAAGCATCTCCACCGCTCCTCACTACTCCCAGCTCAGTCTGTCCCACTATTTATAGTTGACTACTTAAGAGACACAAATTACTATTGTAACGCTGCCTTTACATTTCAGAGCGCTGGAGAGCACAATGGGCTGAACACTTGCTAATGGACCTCATGTCTCTGGCGGGTTTGCAATAAAACTGCTTCTTTTCTCTTAAGCGATGAGTGTACTTTCAAGTCCTCTCCAAAAATATAACTTCCTTTAAATAAACTGCTCAATCACATTTCCCTAGGGGCGGGCGCAACTCTCCTCTCTGCTAAGCGCCGACGCCGGGAAAGGAGGGAGGCTTACGTGCACGCACAGGTTCGGAAAGCTTCCTGACCTCCCCCCTCGGATCCAATCCCTCTGACTCCATGGCCACCTGCTGACTTCCTCCCAGAGCTTGGAAGTCAGCCTCCGGTCCTTCCGGAGCTTCAGCACAAGCAGGCTGAAAAACCCCAAAACGTCCGATCGCTAACACTTGCCGGCAGCTGCTCTGTGTCCGCATGCTTGTCCCTCCTTCACACGCATTGATTGAGTGAGTCCTCAAACAACCGGAGGCAGGTGCTCCTGCCAATCCCGGCCCAGCAGACGGGGCCTGGCTCTGGCTCCCCTACCGCTGCCTGGCGCCCTGTAGGGCCGGCCCCCCACCAGCAGGCAGGGCAGCCCCCTGCTTGCGCCTGAGTGTGGCTTCACCCTTAAGTCACTTGCCAGGAGGCACCAGGGTCAGTGCAGTGGGTGTGCCTTGTCCTCAGGGGCCAGGGGGCCCTCCCGCTGGGGACGGCCAGGAGGCAGCACGTTGGGAGGACTCCTGAGTCGGAGTGGGGCTCTGGGGGTCCGGAGCCCCCCACGGGACCTTTGGAGAGGACGCAGGCCGGCCCTCGGGGACACCACCTTGTGTGGGCCCAGGCCTGGGACAGGGGCTGCCACGGATGGGGGACGGTGTGCCAGGTGATACGGACGAAGCGTGAGCTGACACGGGCCGCAGCTGTGACCTCCCTCCCACGCTGGCCCCATGAGGCTGGTCCCCAGACAGCGCTTCCACGGAGAACCGCGGGCACCCCGGGAGCACCCCGCCGGAACCTTGAGACGTCTCCCCTGCCTGTCAGCTGTGCCCTGAGGGGGCCCCCCGAGCCAAGACCCCGCACCACACAGCCCCTGGATGGAGCCTTTCATCAGCCCTCCTCCGGCCTCAAGGAGCCACCCGAGGGGCTGCGGCACTTCACCCAGACGCGCCCCCCCCGGCACCCCACACCCCACACCCCGCTGCTGGGCTTCGGTGCCTTTCCAGCCTGCTCCCACCCCGCCCCGGGCTTCCAGGCCCTTCCGCAGCGACCACGCACAGTGGGAGCTCTCCCACACTGGGGCCCCTTTCCGGGCTGTCTCAGCGGCTCGTCCTGACTCCACCTGCACATGGCTTGCCTGTGACTGCGCCCACACCCGCTCACGGTGACGCGTCTCCGGCAAAACCTTTCTTGGGGGTTCTGTCCTGGGTGCTGGGACAGAGCCCTGAGAAGGGCAGGCCCCAGGGAACCAGCAGGTAGGTGGCAGCTCTGTGGCCCCCCCATCCAACCCCACAGGACCTGGGTGACTTTTAGGGCCACCCCCGGGGACACCCGAGGCAGAGCTGGTGGCCGCTCCTCAGTCTGGGTCTGAGAGGACGCCCAGTCCGCACGTCTCTCGGTCACGGTGTCTGCTGGACAGGACCTCCTACGTGTGCCCTCTGGGGGACGCAGCCACTTGGGGGGACAGGCAGCACCAGAGGAAAACAGGGGGATGGCAGCGGCTTCTGTGCACATAAAGAAGGCTCCACTTCACTGGGAACGCGGGACACCCCCGTGAGGCCCACCATGCATCCCAGGTCAGCCAGGGCCCAGCACCCGCTGAGCCCTGGGGAGACAGGGGCCCTCGCCTGTGCTGGGCGTCTGCGGGATGGCTTCCCTGCAGGGCCAAGGTCAGGTCCGCCATCCTGGAGGCTCTGCCGGAACCGCACTGCAGGACGGACAGGACCGACGCCGGGCACTGGAGCAGCAAGGGGTGGAGTCAGGGCACAGGGCAAGCCATGGGCACACGGCAGAGCCTCCGCACGGCTGCCCAGCCACCCGCTGCCGCCAGACGGGCAGGCGGGCCCAGTCCAGGGCGGCCAGCCGTGCTGCGCACACACACGCACTCGCACACACACCACTTCCTCCTGCACTTGAAGCGTGTACGTGTTCCCGCGGACCCCGGCAGAACACGAACACAAATGCATCTGCACACGAGTCACAGCAGCCCTGACCCCACCACGGTCAACCTGTGACGACCCTGGGGCCACAGCCCTGTGTGTGCCAGGCCCCAGGGTCCCCCGGGTCAAGGCCGTGATGCCACCCACCCCCTTGCTGTCCCAGGGAGGACATGTCCCAGGCCGTTCGTGGCGGCACAGATGGGGGGTGTGGGCGATCCAGGCCGTCCAGGCGGCTCTCCAGCGACAAGGGGGCTGTGTAAACCCACAGGGGCTCTGCGTGGCTCTGAGCCACGGACCAGACATACGGCACACGGGCACTGGGACTCAACGGAGGCCCCCGTACTCCAAGGACACAGCCAGCCAGGCCCAGCTGTGGGCCACCCTGCGGCCAAGGGCCTGGGCTTCATGGATAAACGGTAAGAAGAGCTACGGCCCAAAGAGAAGCGACGCACCGTGAAGCTGAGAGTCAGGGGCCGGTCTGGGGGCTCCGCAGGGTCCCCGCAGAGCACGGGAACACCTGGGGAACACCTGACTTGCCACGTGCACAGCAGCAAGTGTCACCGACAGACGAGGGGACAAACAGAGCTCAGGTCCCCTGCACGGTGTTGTGTCACTTGGTCACGAGCAGGGGGGAAGCGCTGACCCGCCACGACATGCGGGGGCCTCGAGGACAGGACGCAGGATGAGAGGGCGGCCACGAAAAGCCACCGAGCGTGCGCTTCCATTTACGAGAAATGTGCAGAAGAGACGAGTCCGTGGAGACAGAGAGGGGATCGGGGGCCGCGGGCAC
>LNAC01000279.1:1689206-1716686 GCA_002007465.1 Ailurus styani
CCCCCCCCGCCCCCCGCCCCCGCCACACCCCGCCCCTCACCCCACTCTACCTCCCCAAACCCCAGCTCTTCCTCCCCTGGAACATGCGCTCCCGGACACAGGAGCCCGGCGCATGGTGGGCCCCCCGCGGAGGCACGGACGGGGGCTCCATCCCGGGACAGCCCACGGCACAGCCAGAGCAGAGCTCCTGTCCCAGGGCCCACGCACAGAGGGCCTGCGCCTGGGCCAACTGCCTGCGGTCGCTGGCTCAAGATCCTTCGTGATTTTAAAGACAGACCCCCTAAGTTACTTTTGCGTGATTTTATTTAAAGATTTTATTTATTTATTCAGGGGAGAGAAAGGGGGGCAGAGGGAGAAGCAGACTCCCCCCTCACTGAGCAGGGAGCCCCATGCACGCCTCGACCCCAGGATCCCGGGATCCTGACCTGAGCCGAAGGCAGACGTTTCACCGACGGAGCCACCCAGGCACCCACTTCTGCAGGATTTTAAAAGAGGGCCCCACAAATCCTGCGGCCGGTCCTGCCTCTGGCACCCCCCGCCCCGTCCCCATCCCCGTCCCCGACGTGGGCCCACATGCCTCGAACATCCTCACCAAGGTCTCACGCCTGCTTCGCAGCCAGTGATGGATTCCGGGGAGGGGTGCGGGGCACCCAGTCCAAACAACAGGACCCCGCCTCGGGAGGGGCCGGGCTCTGTGGCTCACTGGTGCTCCGGAGCTCTGCGGGGCAGGCGGGCGCTGTGCCAGCCAAGCCCACGTCCCGGCTACTCCCCGCTGCCCTCCCACCTTCTAGGGGCGGCAGGATGAGCATCCCCAACTCAGGCTCTGCTTCCAAGAGCCACCTCACCGACGATCACCCCGACCCGCTGCAGGCCGACACCGCACCACGTCCGGGACCGCGGGCTTCAGCCCCAGTTCGCTGAGAGCGGGACCCTCCCACGGCGACCAGACACCCGAGCAGGGCCCCTGGACGTCCAGCCCACACGTCCCAGGTTCCGGTCCCGACCTGAAGCTGGCCTCCGGCTGAGAGTGGCCCCGGGGTCCTCCCACACCGGCCCCTGCTCCTCCCTCCCAGGCCTCCTCGGGAGCCCTTGGGAGCCCTCGGGAATGCCAGCCTCCAGCTCGAGCCCCGAGCCGGACAGCCAGGCATCAGCCACGCTTTCCTCTGGAGGCCAACGCCCCACCGACAGCTCCTCACCCCTGTCAGTTCCCCCCGAGGAAAGGGGAAGGCTCTGCTTCCTACTTTGAAACCTCCCGCTGGGAACACTGGACGGGACAAGCCGCCCCGCCCCCACCCGGTACATCCCACTCATGTGTCGTGGCCCCGAGGTTCCGTGGGAGGGACTGGGTGGCAGTAGCAAGGGTTCCCTCCAGAGAGAGCGTCTCTGAGCCGGCGAGCGAGGGCCAGCGGAGCCCAGAATGGCCACTTGGTGAAGGGACAGCAGCCAGGCGGGGCTGAGGAGGGAAAGGGACCTAACCAGTGTGACCTCCCCTGAGGACGCCCCCCGGTGAGGCCCAGGGAGGCCCCGCTCCTGTTCCAGCCAGCCCGCGTCTGGCTTCGCTGAGTTGAAGCATTCCGAAGCAACACGTCCCTTCCGAAATCCAAGCACGTCACCGACTCACGTCCAGGCAGCACGTGTTACACAAACGATTACAAAACGAGAAGCCAGCAACGGCTGTCCAGCAAGCGGCCGCAGACACGGGGCCGGGAAGCAGAGGGTAAGGCCGCCTTCCTCCCAGGAGCCCCCACACATGACAGAAACTCGGGAGACCCCCAGGGCCCAGCCCACCCAACGCTGAAACCGCCGGGTCTGCCTCCTGCCCAGGAAAGATCTGGAAGAGAGGGCTCAGGGTCAGTCCGAACGAGGCACCGTTCAGACTGGCGCAAAGCAAAGGGGCTGTGAGCAAAGGCATCAGGTCGGGGCTGACCTGGGAGCCCGGCTTCCTTGGGAACACGGGGCCGGGCGAAGCAGGGGCCCGGCCCCGGGGACCGGGGACCGTCGGATGTGTGCCGGGCTCGGGCCTCACCAGGGAGGACAGGCAGGGGACGGCTTCTACATGTCGGGGCGACCTGTTCTTGTACCGGAGGGGGGCCCAGGGCGACACCGACTGGACAGCCCTCCCTCCCGGGATGCGAGGGCACACAGCTCAGGGCGAGGCGCGGGCCATTCCAGCGCCACGAAGGGAATTCTTGGGGGTCTGGGCTGTGCCCGAGGGGTTGCCAAACCGAGGAGCTGGCTCAGCCCCTGCGAGTGGCCGAGCCTCCGGCGGGGACGGCAGGGTCCCCTCCCCAGAAGGCTAATCTCAAAGTCCACGATGGGAAGGGAGCCAGCCCGGGAGCTAACCCACCGAGGGAAGGGCTGGCCACGGGCCCCGGTCACACGCTCGATCCCCCGCCCCCCAGGTGGCCCAGGCACCACGTGTCGGGAGCTCCTAGGGCGCCCCGACACACTGAGGGCTGGTGACCCGAGCCGGGGCAGCCCCATCTCTGGCGCAAGGTGCCCAGCGGCGCGGGGGAGGGCACACGGGGAGGCGCAGATGGGCTGCGGGCGAGGCGGGGTGACGAGGTGACCCAGAACGCCCTCTCCCCCTGGAGCCTGGCCCGGGGACCCGCGGCACAGCCAGGCAAGGCGGGGGTGGTTTGGGCGTCCGGGGAGTTTGAGGCCACCCTCGGCTTACTCAATCCTAACTGCCCCCACCCCCAGCACTCCAGGGTTTTCGATCCCTTTCATTCTCTGGCAAACCTCCCAGAGCAGGGAGTTTTCCAGAGGCAGGAAAGGGACAGGGCCAAGCTCTGAAGTGTAAGACTCAGGTGAGAGAAGGCCTGGAGATGGGGACGGTGGGGGGCAGGACGCTCAGGGGGCCCCCAGCGTGGGTGGGCCTGTCCTAATCAGGTAGGCTGGAGTGCAGAGAAGACAACGGAGGGGCGGATGGGAGTGGAGTGGCCACGGGCACCTGGCCGGGAGCTGCTGACGGCCAGCAAGAACAGAGGACTCAGGCCCCCAGCTGCCGAGAACTGAATTCTGCCAGCAGCCAGTGGGCTGGGACGGGGACCCCGTGCCTCACCTGCGATGGCAGCCCGGCCCTCCCCTCAACTTCAGCCCGTGAGACCCTGAGCAGGAGCCCATGGGGCAGCGCCCTGGTGCCCCACCTCGGCAGTGCGGTCCTGGCTCCCACATGGGCAGCACAGAATGAGCATTTGCAGAGAAGGGAGGAAAGAAACAAGGGGGAAGGGGGTGAGCGCAGGGAGGGGCAGTGAGCCGGGCTGCCGGGGGCTCAGGACACCCCAAGGTCCAGGCCCCGCCAGGGAGTGCACTGCAAAGAGCCGAGTGTCACCGTTCAGAACCCCACCACGCAGGTTCCTAAGTGAGGCGGGCACACGCACGGACGAGAAGGGGCGTCCCCAGCGCCCCCCACGAGCCAGGCCCCGCGGTGAGCGAGAACCCGGCACGGCCACCAGGGCCTCCCTCGAACTCTAACCGGCCGCGCCGCTGACACACCCCCGCATCCTGTGTGGGCTTGACACACACGTCAGGCTGCCCAGGGTGCGACTAAGTGCCAGGGGCGGCGACACTTGGGCAGACCCTTAGTTCGGGTGCTCCGCCGCCCCACCCGGGGGAAGGAGGGCGGGGGTACGCTGGTTCCCCCAGTTTTCTGCCTGGGGCTCCACCCACAATCCTGGGTTTCCAGAAACGGGGTGCTGGCAGCAGCGGGGACACCCCCGTGAAGACGCTGGAGATCACCGACCCCAGCCCACAGGCAGATGAGGCGGGCAGGGACTCACCGAGGAGGGACCAGGGCACCTCTGCCGCTGGCCAGCTCAGACAGGAGGGCGCTGGCTGTGGGAGCAGGGGCACCCCCCTCTACCACCCCCAAACCTGGCTTCCAACAGGCCCAGGCGCCCCACTTCTCCTTTGCCTGCACGATCAGCCTCCGCCCTGACGAATCCAGAGGCTTCCAAGAGGTAGGCAGGGCCGCAGCCTCAGGGTCACAGGCCCCAAAGATTTCTCCAGGCCCCTGTGGCAAGTGTGCAGAGCTGCCCACCCGCCTTCACGCTCCACCTTCGAGGTCGGCAGCGGCAGCCAAGAGGGTCCCGGGCAGGGATGCACGATTTTCCCGGGGCCTGTTTCCAGCCCCCAGCAGAGCTCTTCCGTAAAGCCCCGGTGTGCAGGCTCCAGGAGAGGGACGAGCGTGGAGCACAGCGCCTGGAGCTCTGGCAGCCGCCCTGCAGGGAGCAGCCTGGGCAGCCGGGCCGGGCCGCCAGGCTGCAGGTGAGAAGCCAGGCTCAGAGGACCCCAACCCGCGTCCAGCCTGCGGCCTGGGTGGCAAGACAGGCTGCTGGGCCGATCGGGCCGGGGGACGATCCAGGCACCCATCCCCGTCGGACAGACCCGGAGCCCTTCTCACCCACCCGGGGCACAGGGACAGCGCCAAGGCCACAGCTGCGGGCCAATCGTGCACTCAAGGACAAGAACAAGATGGGGCTTTAACCAGTGGCCAGAGGGAGCGGGGAGACAGCACTCCTGATGACCCAGCCAGGAGGGACTAGAGACGCCCAGCCGAGGACCACGGGCGCCCCCAGAGGCAGCCGGGGGCACTGCACCCGCTTCCCTGGCAGGTCCCAGAGGGATGGGTGGGGATGAGGGAGAGGAGGTGGGGAGAAGCAGGGGAAGAGGACATCCCCAGAGGCCACCCATCGGGGCTGGGCCGCACCCCCTGGACCTCCACGCTGCCCTTCACCCACACGGGGATGCAGGGCTTGTGCAAACAAGACTACTCCACGTAGGATGTCTCCCGGGGGAGGACGTAGTGGAGAGAGGACGCCGTGGGGGCGGCGGGTACCACGTGCGGGAACAGGTTACTTTCTGAAGACTATTGCCAAGGTTCTTCAATTGTTTCTTCTGTAAAGAGAGGGCAGGCGACACGACAAGGACAAACAAATGGGTGGTAGGAATGACAAAAGCCTGCTATAGGAAGGCAAGCAGAGATGACAAGTAGACGTTGAGCAGTTAAGCAGCAAGCTCAAGGTGGACAGACGGCGCCGTGAGTGGGCCTCGCACGCGCGCCCACAGGCAATGCCGCAGGCACAGAGCTGTCCGCGGGGCAGCCTCAGAGTGGACACGTCCGGCTGATCGGCAGCTCCGAGCCAAGCCAAGTCCCCGGAGAGGAATGTGCCCTGGCAGCCGCCAGTGCGCCGTGGGACTGGGCTCCGGAGCCGAGTCCCAGGGCACCCAGGAACAGCGGCTGCGGCGAGACAAGGCACCGCCTGACACGGCTCCCTCCAGCCAAATCCGGTTTGGGAAAGAGACTCAGCCCAATTCACAAGCTAAGTGGCCCCTTTCAGTGGAGCCTCCGAGCCTGCCCACTGCTGGGGTCAGCTGGTTGGCACGTTCCCTGCACAGCACAAAGGTCACTTGGGGAAACGTCCCCATGTGGGACTGAACTGGCCCTCACAGGCTGCGGGCCGGGCCGGGGAGCCTCGGTCCTCCCACACTGACGGGGGGCAGGCGGCACAGGGATGCCCCCCGGGTCCTCCTCGATCTTCTGCAGGGTACGTGCCACAGCACGGGGCCTCCCCGGCATCCGGCCCCCCAGGCACCCAGCTGCCCGTCGACCACCAGGGTCGGCTGCTCTCTGTACCTGTCACCGTGTGGGGCACTTCTGGGCTGAGAACGAGGGGTGCTTTGCTGCCGGGCCCCTAGTGATTAAGAGGCTGTTTGTATAAGGCGATGTGTGAAAAGGCTGGTGCTCCCCAAGCCATCGGGCAGAGAGCGTCCCAACCGGGGGCTGCTGGCAGCGCTGTCCCCAAGTCCGCCCGTGATCCCACGACCAGAGGGCCAGGGGCAAAACCACCCTGGCCAGCAGGGCGCTCCCCGGCGTGAACCTCCAGCACCCCAGCCCCTCCTCGCCTGCTGGCCGTCGCCCCAAAACCCCCTCCCGGGCACCCCTGACGTCTCTCCGGCCTGGGCGAGAGCTGCCCCCTGCTTTGCCCCCAACCCCACACAGGCCTGACTCCCTCCGGCTCATGGCTAAAGTGGAAAGGACTCAGAGGTCACAGTGGTGATCAGTGAGAAGCTCCAAGGACCCCTGGGTGACACAAGCCCTCTGCTGATTCAAGGCCGTACTGCCCTCAGCCCTCCCCACAAGCCACGGCAAGAACGGGGCGGGAGTCTGGCGACCCGGGGCTGGCAGCCGAGAGCCCGCGGCAGTCTCTGGGCACCAGGACGGAAGCTCCGGTCCCCCGATATGCCCACAGAGGCAGCACGGGGGTCCCCAGCTGCCCCCCGGGGAACCGCTGGACTGCAGAGCTCACGTGTCCAGGAGACCCTGAAATGATGGGGATTCCTTCTTCCAGCCCAGGCTGTGCTTGCTCCAGACCTTCCAGTCGGTCAAGGGAATGACCGAGTCTCCACCTCGTGCTCAGTCACCCACCACCGCCCCCCACGGCGGGTCTCCTGCCGGCCCAAAAGCTTCACGCAACCTTTCTCCCCAAGTTAAAGGAGGACCCAGGATGGGCTTTCTTTTGGGGATGAGTGAAAACGTCCTAAACGGATGGTGGTGACAGACCCGGAGAACCCCTGAACCGCATACTTTAGGCGAACAGAACAGCCTACAGAGCCCATGTCGGGAAAGCGGTTTCCCAACGACATGGGATGGAAGGACCGCAGAAGACCCTCGCCCCCGCCAGCCCTCCCGCCCTGCGGAGAAGGGACTGGTCCCAGCGCCGAGGGTTCTCACTGCAACGAAGCTGATGGCGGTGGGCGCTCCCCACCGAGAGGCCAGCCTGACGTCTCCCATGGGCCCAAATGGGACACGCGAGTCCATCGACGACGGTAACGGATTAGCCCCCAGACAGAACAGGAAACCGTGGGCCAGCGATGCAAGTCCCCCAGGGACCGAGTGGAGCCTGATGGGAAACGGGGTCCTGGGGCTCGGGAGCCCCTCAGCACGCACCCCGCCAACCAAGGGAAGGGGCCGCATTCACGCGAACCCTCTGTACCCGGGTGTGGGAGGCCGCGGCCTGGGCGGGACGGAGAGGACCAGCATTGCTCCAGACTCCCGCTGAGGGGCGTCCCCTGCGTCCGGGCCACAGGAGCCACCGCGTGCCTGCGGCGGGGACGACGAGCGAGACCGTCAGCCTGCGATCCGCCGGCGTCCAGGCGCTGGGTGGGAGGCACAGGTGGGGGACCGAGTTCGAGGGGCTGAGGAGCAAGGGGAATCCGATGCAGGCGACCCCAGAGGGGGCCCCGGGCCGCAGAGGGCATCACTGCCCAGACCGGAGGGGTCCACGCAAGTCCTCGGACTCGATGGCTGTGCGTGCCTGAGACGCGCCCGTAGAAAACCCCGAGTTATTCCAACCGACGAGGGTCAAGTCAGCGCAAAACTCCCCAGTGGTTTGGGTAAAGAGGCTCATTGTGTTTACAACTCCTGTCAGTTTTAGGTTGTTTTGGGGGAAAAGGCAACGTAACCCTCAGCCCAGGTGTCACTCTCCCACTTCACAGGCAATTCCAGAAGGGCTCCGAGCAGTGGTCACCTCACATCACACGGGCAGACCGGCCGAGCCAGCACCCTGAGCAGTCGCCTCCCGGAGCCCGTCAGCCAGGTCCCCGAGGACGGGCAGGGGCGGGGTGGGACGGCCCAGCGTCGTGCACCCCTGCGCAGGGCCAGGCGGGCTCTCCACAGCCACGGGCAGGGGGCATGCTTGGGACCTCCCAGTCCGCTCGGACCAGGGGCGCCACCGTGGGGACAAGCGATCACGGGGTAAGCCGCACAGGAGCCCTTACCCGGAGGTGGGGACCGTTAGGTACCGTGGTCACCGGCTGCCGGGCACTGCACTCCGCGCCAGGGTAGGTGACTGAGTCCACGCAGGAGCCCACACGCGGGGCTGTGACCGAGGGGTGCGCACGGGCCCCTGGACCGCAGATAAACAAACAGGCGGTACGGGTGCCCCCACTCTGTCAAAGTTTGCCTTACGCCACTTCACTCTCATGAAACACCTACCTCACTACCTGTTTTCGCAGATGGATCTGAAGATTTCCACCTCTAGGAGAAAGAAGGGGAAAAGTGAGAACAGTGCCCAGTGGCAGGTCTGCAGCGAGCTGCGGTGGAGGCGGCAGGTTGCCCCCTGAGCAGCGAGCACGGCCCCCACCTGCCCGGTGAGCCCCCCGTGGCATCTCAGCCTCCGGCCGCCGGGGGTCTAAGCTGCGTCCCTGAGCATCGGGCCTGTCTCGACTGATTTTGGGTGTCTGTTAGCCAAACGTGTCCTGGGGATCAGAAAGGCCTGTGAGAGGAGACTTTGGGGGTCTGGGAACGCTCCCAAGTTTTCCGTGTAAACTAACGGTACTTGCTCCTCCGCCGAAGGTCGTCTCGGCTTACGGAGGGCCTCCCAGGAGCGCGGGGCTTTCGGATGGCGGGGGGAGCCTGAGTGTCCATACCACGGAGTGGCAGAGCCACACGGGGAATGAAACCCTGACGCGTGCAAGGAAAACAGGTGAACGCTGACAACACGCTATGTGAGGAAAGCTGTGCATGGAAGACCCAGGTGTTAAGATTCCGCCTGCGTGAGAGTCCAGAATCGGGACGTGTGCACGAACACAGAGTGGGCCAGCGTCGGGCTGGGGCCAGGACAGGACAACTCAGGAACAGCGGTCTCTTCCAGGATGAAAGGCTCAAACACAGACTCGGGCGATGGCTACTCAGCTAACTGTCCTGAGAACCACGGACCTGTTCGCACGACACAGGGGACTCGTGAGGTACCTGAGTGACAACTCAATGGAAAGGTTTTAGAAAAAGAACGCATGGGGAAATAAACATGACGGCCCCTCCTGTCGCCGGCTCTCCTGGGGGCAAGGGCTGGTGGTCACCCTCCATGTCCTCTGGAGGCTTCCCTGCTCCGCCCAAGGACAGCGTGGGCTGACCGGGCGGGGGCCGCTGCCAGTCAGACCCGGGCGCGGCCACTAGCCACCCCAGCCCGCCGGCACGGAGTCACGGTGTCCACACAGCACGGTGGGTGAGGGAAAGCCCACAGCATGGCCTGAGCATGGCCTAGAACCCAGCACTCAGGAAGCCACGAACACTCTGATTTAAGAATAGCAGGCAGGACTTGTTTCTCCAGAAATTTCTACAGTGTGCTCGTTTCCTTAATTTTTTGACCAAAGAAATTTCAACCAAAACAGTAAGGCATCCCTCGTCCCCGCCACACAGAGGAAACGGCAGGGACAGCAGGGGGACCCCCCCAGCCTGGCGCGCCGCTGGCGAAGACGGGAGGGCTCAGCCGTGTCCGCCAGACCGCCTGCCTGGGGGCTGTACCAAGCTCGGCCCCCAGCTGTGCTGGGCATGCCGGTCGTCCCAAGTCACTGTGGAGAACAGGAACCGTGACCTCCAGGAGAGGAGTCTCCACCCGAGCCCCAGCGGGCCCCACCTGTCCACCCAGCTGCCGGAAAGGGGTCACCGAGCGCCACTCCCCTGGCATGCTGCAAGGCGTCAGGCACCAGGGTTCAGTGCAGGCCTGGGTGGGCCTTTTGCCGGGCTCACCTGCACACCCCAGCCCCGTGGTGACCGGGCCGACTGACCCAGATGGTGTCCACGTGCCGCCTACGCAGGCCCGACCGCACCCCAGCACCGCCTGGAAGGCCCCAGAAACCCACACGGTGCTCATCCCTGCGCACTCGGGCCAGGGCTCCGCACAGCGCTCCACTCAGGACCCTCCCGGACCCGCAGCAGGGCTGACCTGGAATCAGAGGCGCTGAGGGGGCACGTGAGGGGGACGGTGGGGCTGTGCACTGGGGTCTCTGCCTCCAGGAACCACAAGCCAACCTCCCTGCCTCAGACACGTCCGCCCCGAGCCGTGGGGCCGCCACAGAACAGGTTCACCGACAGCTCCGCGTACAAGTTCACGAAGAGGACGTCCAACCAGCTCCCTCCTGGCTGCTTCTCCCAAACTCTGACATGTATGTCAGTTTCCCCCACACGACGGGTCCAAGAGGCAAACACTACTCAGGAGCCAGCACCTGTCAAGTCACACCACTGGCAACCTTCCCGTGTCAACACACCGGAACCAGAACCCTGCTCGTAAGAACTACACAGCATTTTATTCACGGGACCCCGCCCTCCCCTGCGTGTGGCCAGACCCCGGCCCAGAGAGGGCTGTGTGCCCGGCAGCTGTAGGCCTCAGGGGGGGCTTCCTGGCCTGACCAAGGTCAACATGGCGTCCACGCTCCCGGGGGCCCAACCCTCTGCTGACAGCACGTCCAGGAGCGGTGGGTGTCCGTGTCCGACTCGGGAGCAGGGCCCACGGTCCTGTGCCCCAACGCCACTCAGCCCAAGAAGCCACAGGGACAGCGTCTCCCTGCGTGTACTGGGCCTGCTGGGGTCACTTCTGGCTCTGCAGCGGCCGCTGCTTGGTCTGTAGCTCCTCGTAACCGGCCCCCTTCACCCTGGCCCCTGCCCGAAGCCGCCGCCTCTTCTTCCGAGCCCCGCTACCACCTGGGCCCCCAAGCTGCTCCTGGGGCGCCGTGGGCTTAGCCCCTGAGCCCCGCCGCCGCCTCCTCGTCCTCCTCTCGGATCCGGAGCTCGGGTCTGGACGTGAGTCCTCCTTCCCGCCTTTCCCTAAAACAGCAAGGCCACGTGAACGAGGCACCATCAAGGCCTGGCTGCCCCACTCCCATTGGGACCGCGGGCGCCAGCTCCAGGCCCGCATGCAGGACACACGAGAGGACCCGAGCCTCAGCCAGCAAACCCGCCCCACCAACCAGAGCGGCCCTGCCACTGCGGACGTCCCGTTCCACGGCCATCAGGCAGACGGGAGGCGGTGCTGGCTCCCAGCTGGGCAGGCTGACCCGGGCAGGCCCGCAGGAAAACCAGCAGGCAGGCAGACTCGGGACAAAGGCAGCTGCGAAGCTGAGACTCAGAGAATGAACGGGCTCGAACCCAGGACGGAGCGGACCCAACCTGGTGTATACAGAGCCATGAGACAGGCCAGGCACCACAGCGAGGGCCCAGGCGTAAGTCAACACGGACGGAGGTGGCCCGGGCAGGAGCAGACCCAAGGTAAAATCGGGAGACCCTGCAAAGGGCAGACCCCAGACCCCGAGACCGTTAAGCACACGTGGGCAAGCACGGGAGGGCTCTCAGCCAGGGGTGGGGCCACCAGTCCCTCTTCTGCAGCCCCTTCCTGCGCCGGCTGGCCCTGTGCACAGAGCCCATCGCCACAGCAAAAGGCAGCCCCCAGCAGGGGTCTGACCACAGCCCTGCGGACGAGCTGCGGGGGAGGAGGAAGGAAAGGACAGACAGCGGGAACCGAGGCCCCGTCTGCAGCAGACGCCGCCAGCCCTACCTGGCTGCTTTCGTGACCTGGATTTGGGCGAACGCTTCTTTGTCCTCCTCTCCTGCCCCGCTTCCTGCAGGTTCCTGTAAGCTTTTTCCGGCACGTCATCCTCTGGGAAGAGACCTAAGGACCAAAGCAGGCCGTCAGGAGGCTGAGGGCAGGTTAGGCTGTTTTCCGGGTGCACACGCAGGGCCGCGAACGACCACACACGTACCGCCTCCACGCACTTTGTGCCAGATGCCCCGTGCTCTGGCCCACGCGGCCATCAGCGGCTCCAGACCGTGAGGGCAGTGGGCCCCTGGCCAGAGCCAGGCCCCGGAGAGCTCACGCTACCTCGCTGTCAACTCCCTAAAAGCCCAAGGCCGAGAGGGGCCAGTGGCGATGTTCTCCATGTTGATGGGGGTCTGTGCCTGGAAACACCACCGCACGTTCGCGGCACTCCCGCACGTCACCGTGTGAAAGCGCTACCTACAGATGTCCCACTGAGCTCACGAGGAGCACGACGTACCGGGGGTACAGCAGGAGGGAGGACATGTGCCGTGCACCAGTGCGCACAGGGAAGGGCCCACATCTGCTGCACCGCACACCAGCCACAGGGCAGGCCGTGGAACTCAACAGACTCGCAGGTTCTCGGGCCCCTGCCCTGGGTGCCGGCACTGGGCGTCACAAGCCTCCCGGTGATTCCAGCACACACCCGGATCCGAGAACCACCGAGAGGGTTGAGGACGAGCTGCAGAAGCCCCCAGGCCCCCTCTCCCAGTGGCAAAGCCCCGCCTGGGCAGCGACAGTCCCGCTGGGAGGGCGACCAGGTGAGCCCGTGCGCCCAGGACGAGGACGGGGCTCCAGGCTGGGGTCTCAGCACGAGATGCTCACCTTCGGCAAGGTCCTGCAACCTGAAAGGAGAGATGGGCGCTCAGCAGGCTCTCAGCTTCCGCAGGAGCGGGGTGCGGCCCTCCCGTGGGCTGCCCCAGGGCCACCCTCAACGATGCCCCTCCATCCGCGCTCAAAGGGAGGGACAGAGTCCCCACAGACGGGTGGGGAGACCAGTGGGCCAGGGTGAGAGCAGCTCCGGGGGAGGGGGAGGGCACCCCCCACCACCTTCAGGACAACTTACTTCCGGATCACTTTGTACAGACGCTTCCGGTTCTGGGAAGGGGTGCCCTGCTGACTGGCCACCGCGAACAGTCTGCTGGCCACGGCCTCGTAGTCAAACTGTGACAGAGAGAGAGACGCCGTCACCTCCCCGGTGCTCCGGGAACGTGCGGCGAGCAGAGAGCATACCTGGACCAGGGGCAGATCCTCCGGGTGGGTCACAGGGACACGCCCAGACGTCCCCCCGAGTCCCCTCCGCAGACACCATGTACAAGGGAAGAGGCGGCGAACGTGCTCCACGGGGCCACCACCACCCTCAGGGGACCACTCCGGCCAGCCCCTTAAGTCAGTAAACTCGGTTCTTACTAACCTAACAAGTGATCAGCATTCACAGCTTCCTAGCAAGTATCCTGTTCCTGCTGGGCTCTCACCCCCAGCAGGACCCGAGGCGAGCTCTCTGCAATGCCGTCTCCTCTGCCCCGTGCTCCCCGAGGCCGCTGAGCAGCAGCGACGCGCAAGCCCCACTGGCCACCCCCGGTCCAGCTTCAAGGCCTCTGGGCCTCTGCACGGGCAGGGCCGGAAAGCCTGCCTTCCCCGAGGGCAGACGCAGAGCCAGGCCCACCAGGACACCCACCTGGAGGACGGGGCCCACGCCGTCCTCGCCATCTGCCGGAGGTGCCTTGCTCCTGCCGGGTGCAGCCCCACGGGGAGAGCCTGGAACAGAAGGGCGCCCGTGAACTCAAACACGCGTGCCCAGTGTGCAGAGCACCCGACACAAACACCCGGGAACCACGAGCCTGTGTGCCGGGCGTATGGCCTGGGCGGAGGCGCACGTGTAGGCTGGGGCAGGGGCAGCCTCACAGAGGGGCGAGGAGATGGCCCAGAGGAGGTGGGCCTGAGCCGTCGTCCTTACAGTGAAATTAAGAGCAATGACGAGGAGATGTCTCACAAGGCCAATGTAAGGTCAGAAATTCCAGAATCAAGGAAGAAGGGGAGCTAGGTCCAGCCGCCGGGCAGGCCTGATCAAGAGACGCCAGCGACAGCGTTGCTGATCATTCGGGGCTTTCATGTCGCCGCCTACAGAACGGTGCTGACCACAGGCAGGCGAGTGTGACCGAGAATGACGGCAGGGCCATAGGCAGGCACAGTGGGCCCGCCAGCAGACGCCCAGATCTACCTGTTGGGGGAACTCAGGCTACTGAGGGACAGGACAAGCGGGACCCGCAGGACGGCCGGATAAAATGCGAGGGGCGTGGGGGGGGGGCACATAACCACCTAGAGAACACTCTAGCAGGGGTGTCAGAGCGACCGGCAGGAAAAAGGAACCCTTGAATCTATATGGTCAAATTCTGTAAGGGTTCCAGGACCATTCACCAGGGGAAGGCCCGTTTCTTCAACAGATGGTGCTGGGAGAACCAGACAGACGCAGGCAAGGGAACAAAACTAGGTCCCTCCCCCAAACACAAGCTCAACTTAAAGGGGACAAAAAACGCACACGTAAGAACTCAAATATTAACACTCTTAGAAAAATAAAACAAGGCGCCTGGGTGGCTCAGTGGGTTAAGCCTCTGCCTTCAGCTTGGGTCATGATGTCAGGGTCCTGGGATCGAACCCCACATCGGGCTCTCTGCTCAGCAGGGAGCGTGCTTCCTCCTCTCTCTCTGCCTGCCTCTCTGCCTACTTGTGATCTCTCTCTCTGTCAAATAAATACACAAATAAAATCTTAAAAAAATAAAATAAAATAAAACAAAACAAAACAAAACAAACAACAGAACAAAGGCTCCTGGGTGGCTCAGTTGTTAAGAGTCTGCCTTTGGCTCAGGTTGGATCCCAGGGTCCTGGGATCAAGTCCTACATTGGGCTCCCTGCTCAGCGGGGAGCCTGCTTCCCCCTCTCACTCTGTCCCTTCCCTTACTTGTGCTCTCTCTGACACAAATAAGTAAAATCTTAAAAAAAAAAAAAAGAAAGAAAAAAGAAAAGCACAAAGCAAAACCTTCACGAGACCGGCCGCAACAATGACCTCTTAGATGGGGCACTGAAGACACTCGGGACAGGAGAACAGACCAACTGAACTTCACGAAGATTCAAACTTCTGCACACCAACAGCCACCACCCAAAGGCAGCCCACAGAACGGGGGAGCCGTGTGCAAAGCACAGGCTGGACTGACTCAAGCGTCCAGAAGGCAGGCAGAGTTCCCGGCACGCAACAGCATGCCACTCATCTGAAAGCAAAGGGCTTGAGTGGACAGGTCTCCAGAAAGATGCCCAGCCAGCCAACGAGTTGGTGAAGATGCTCCACGTCACGGTCGCCAGGGATGTGCAGACCCAAGCCACAGTGAGACCCCCCTCCCTCCCATGGGGGTGGCTCCCGGCAACCCAACAGGCCGCTGGAAGCCCACAAGCCACGGGCGGGTACAGACTGACGCAGCTGCTGTGGAAACAGCATGGGTGGAGGGGCCTCAAAAATTCTAAGAAAAAATTACACGTGACCCCACTTCTGGGTGTTTGCCCCGAAGAACTGAAAGCAGGGTCTCCGAGAGACACTTGCTCCCCCACGCTCACTGCAGCGTTACCCCCGAGACAAGACATGGAAGCAAGGAGGCCCGGTGGGCGGGTGGTAAGCGTGCCGCGGCCTCACGTGCGGTGGAACAGCGCTCCGCCGTGGAAGGAAAGA
Source organism: Ailurus styani (assembly GCA_002007465.1). Lineage (NCBI taxonomy): Eukaryota > Metazoa > Chordata > Mammalia > Carnivora > Ailuridae > Ailurus > Ailurus styani. The sequence goes on from LNAC01000279.1 coordinate 1,704,297, forward strand.
AACCGACACACGCCAAAACAGGGACAGACCTTGAGGACACCGTGCTCAATGAAATGAGCCAGCCGCGGAAGGACAAGCACTGTGTGACCCTCTCACAGGAGGCACCCAGAGCAGTCAGATCCACAGGGACAGAGGTGGGTGCCAGGGGCTTGGAGAGGGGGTGTTTCAATATGGAAAGATGGAAAGTTCTGGAGGCGGATGGTGGTGGCGGCTGCACAAGCTGGTGAACGCACTGAACACTTAAACGTCGTCAACGCCTCTCCTGCCCCGGGGACACCAGCAAGGAAACCTCGGTCAAGCCCCTAGCCCCCGCCCACTGCCATCCTAACTGAGAGTCTCCGGAGCCTGGACCGCTGCGGAAGCTTGTCATCGAAGGTCTGAGCTTTCAAACCACCACTGAAAGTCGGAGGCGCCATCCCGAGCCATGAGGAATGGTCTCGGACTGCAGGGTCTCAAGGTCCAAGCACCAAGTGCTCCAGAGGCTTGGGGTTTGCCACCTAGGCCGCTAGAGAAGAGGGACGCATGAGCAGGAGGCCACATGAGGAGGACGGAAGACGTGGAACCACGAAGACAGCCGCCTGAAGAGAAGATTCTCATCGACCTGGTGCCCACTTAACCATGAAGATCTTTGTGGGGGCGTTAAGAAGGCGCAGAAGAGCCCCATCGAAGGCCCTTCAAGCACGGTGGGAAAACTGACAGACGGACCAAGGCGACGGCAAGAAGAGAGGCTCGGCTCTCGGGACGTCTGATGACGGGGACTCGGCAGACGAGAGCATCACTCAGAACCACCACGCTGGGCACCTGGATGGCTCAGTGGGTTAAAGCCTCTGCCTTCGGCTCAGGTCATGATCTCAGGGTCCTGGGATCGAGGCCCACATCGGGCTCCCTGCTCAGCGGGGAGCCTGCTTCCCCTTCTCTCTCTGCCTGCCTCTCTGCCTCCTTGTGATCTCTCTCCCTCCGTGAAATAAATAAATAAAAATCTTAAAAAAAAAAAAAGAAAGAAAGAAAGAAACACCACGCTGTGAGGAAAGGAGCCCCGTCCAAGCCAGAGACAGCGAGTGCCTCCTGCAGCCAGAGCTCGAAGTGGTTCCGGAAATGTCAGGGGTGGCCGTGGAGGTGGTCTGGTGGGAAGGACAGCTCTGGTTGTGGGGGGCCCTTCCAGAGGCGGGTGGCTGTGGCGGCCGTCGGGCTGGCTCTGACGGACCTGGCAACATCGGGAGCAAGCCTGTGCCGGGCGGGAGTGGTAAGGACCTGGCAGCTGCACCCACCTCCACGTTCTGGACCCGTGAGCGGAGGGAATGTCGGTGGCAGGGGCTCTGGCCCTGCGGTGGTGGAGGCCTGTACTGTGCCAAACCACAAAACCAGGGTGGCCGCGGCGGTGCCGGCGGCAGCGGGAGCTATGGCGGCAGGAGGTTCTCATCGCTGCCAGGACAGAGCTGAGCAGGAGAGGGGAGCTGGGGGTGGGGGAGCCACGGCAGGGGGGGCCATGGAGGGAGCCACAGAGGGAGCCACGCAAGCCACGGCTTACAAGACACCAGGGACCTCAGCCACGCACCATGGCCACAGGGCCAAGCTGCTGCAAAGAGAACACATTCTAGACGAGTGTGTGGGCAAAAACGCGAGGACTGGATTTGTGAGTAACAGTATGTCGGAGTATTTTAGTTTCTGTTCTGGGGAAAGCGTAAAGCATTCCAACAAAAGGCTATAATGTAGGTTTTTTCCTCCACCTGCTGTTGATTGCTAAATGCAATAGTCTGATCACAACACTAAGCCAATGTGTCTTAAAAAAAAAAAAAAAGGTTAACGTAGTAAACTTTACATAATGTATATTTTACCACCAAAAAAAAAAAAGAGTGGGAGGCAGGGAAGAGTCCCGAAACTGTTGGACCACGCACCCCTGCAGCCACGGGCCACAACCCAGTCCACAGGCCACGTGAGATCAGCCCACATCCCATAAGGATCCACATTAGCATCACGACCGTCACCAAAGCAGACGGGAGCTGGGGCTCCGACCCTGAAGACCTTCAGTGAGACACCACCTGCGGCATGTTTCCCCATGGCAGGTTCCATCAGCTACTCGTTCCCCTCAACCCCCATCGAGCGGGCTCCTCCTCTGTGCCAGGGTCGCTCCCAGCACTGGGAACGCCGCTGTGACCGAGAGAAATCCCTGTCCTGGGGGAACCAACATCCGGTGGGGAGAAAGGGCCACAAACGATAGACCAGTAATTTATGTAACTTCCAGTGATTTATGCCAGAAGGAAAGACACGTTGTGGAAAAACCCAGCAAGGGAGACAGGGTAGGGGCAGGGAAGTCCAGGTGGGCCCGGTGACAGAGGGCGGGGACGGGGAAGGAGGGGTGAGCGGGGCAGAGGCACAGAGCAGGGGGGTGCAGGATGGTAGGTCGGAGGCGCTGGGAAGTCCAGGTGGGCCCGGTGACGGAGGGCGGGACAGGGAAGGAGGGGTGAGCGGGGCAGAGGCACAGGGCAGGGGGTAGGGGATGGTAGGAGAGGGGGGCCGGGAGGCGAGGACCAGGAGAGGGAGGACACACCCTGGCTGCCGGGCCAAGAACAGGGGGGCCCGACGAGGGGCGACCGCAGGGAACACCACAAGCACCGAAGCCTGCTGGGCCGGAACGGGCACCGTCACCCCGGCCGCGCTGACCCCTTCACCTGGCTCCGTGGACGGCCCATCCCACTCGCGCTCCTCGTCCCCCGACGCTCCATCCTCCTCCTGGGCGTCCAGCTCGTCCATGAGGTCTTCGATGGCAAACGGGGCCTGCTCCACGATCGCCTCAAAGACGCCCCGAGTGATGTTATGCAAAACCAGGGAGCTGCGGGGCGGCAGGTGCCGGAGCGGCCCATCAGGCTGGGCGCACCCGTCCTCACCCGCACCCCAGCAGCGGCCCCTCCGGGGACCCGGTCCCACACATGCTACTCCTTCTCTCCCCCAGAGGGAACGGCGACTCCCCACGGGCGCACATCCAGAGAAGCCAGGGAGAAATAAGAACCAGGCTAGAGGAGGCCCCGGCCACTTACTCCTGGGTCCGAGCAGCAATGGTGCAGAAGGGATCGATGAACTTGAGGTTCTGGTCCGCCGTCAGCTACGGAGAAAGGAGGGGGCAGCTGCCGCGGTCCCTCGTGCGGGAGCCTGGGGAAGGGGCGCAGCCGCCGCCCGCAGCCCACTGCCCTCACCTCAGCGGCGCCCACTTTGCTCAGCTCCTCCAGGAAGATCTCCAGGAAGTGGCTCTTCACCCCGCTGGGGGCCTGGCTGTCGGGGTGCAGGATCTCTGTCGTCAGCAGCTCCAGCAGCTGCTCCATCTGCCTGAGGAAGGAGAGCGGCCAGTGCGACAGGCAGCCCCAGCCGGCGAAGAGCCCACGCAGTCCCCTGCCTCCCGGCGGGCTGAGACAGCGAGGCCATCACAGGCCAGCGCGCCACCTCCCGGCTTGCCGGCTTCCGCACCCCCACGGGAGGCGACCTGGGGACCCGGGTGCGTTCCAGCACAAAGGACTCACGATTAGACTAGGAGCCACGGTCAGCCGCGCCTCCGCTACAAGGTCCGGGCTTACACGCGCCGCACATACCTTCCTTTCCGTGTGCAGACCCCAAGTGTAAAGGCAAAGGCCTGGCGTGGCAAGAGGCTACACCACGGCATCTTGCGTCTCTCTGTCCTCACGGGAACAGGAGGGCACACGAGGGCAGAGCAAAGGCAAAGCATGGAGATTGGGAAGAGCCGCTTCCAGGGTCCCACTGCACGGAGTACATGGCCCCAGGCCGGCCACATCTGCCGTCCCCAGGCATGCGGGTGTCAGTGGTCTCGGGGGCCTGGGGCTCCGGGGTCAGAGAGCTCTGGCAACCAATCTTTGCTGGTCACATGTCTAGGGGTGCCAAGTAACACACCTCAACTATAGAACACACGTTGGGGAACGAGCCTGGGGAGGGGGGTGGACCCAGGACAGCACTGGGGATTCACCGGCCACAGAAGGGAAGGGCTGCGGCCTACGGCTCAGGAAACGGGAGCCCTCCTCCCAGGCCAGTGACAGTCACAGACACAGAGCAGCCAACCAGGGCTGGCCGCTGTCGGGAACGGGCACAGGCTATAGGAACAGACGGCTGCTTCAGAGGGGCCAATCAGAGGCTTCTTCAAAAGGCTCTCTCTGCACCTCTTACCAGCGTGAGCATGACCTACTCTTATAATAGTAAGTGAAAGAGTTCACAGAAATAAAACATCCCTTCAGCTTTCGGTTCTGCTCACGCACTGGACACTTGCGGGGACCCAAATCCTCCATCCTGAGAGGGACACCCCCGGCCTCGGTGCCTCGCAGGAATGAAAGGGTGAAAATCAGGCACTGGCAGAGGCACCCTGGCCCTAAACGTGAAGTCATTCATAATAATTCTAAACTCAGAAAGCCCCGGGGAACTACAGGCCACTCCTGCTCATCTGCCTCATGCGGGACAGAAGGGGGCCAGGGGCAAGGACGTCACCCTGCTCCCCAGGAGGCCGCCCCCTGGGCCGGCGCGGGGCTCGTGTCCACGGACGGGAGTAAACCGGTCTAGCGTACCCTGCTTCGTTACAAAACCATTCAAAACATACTGCCTCCGAGTCTCTCCCCTTGCCCCGACCCCGAAACCACACAGCGGGGCGTGGACACAAGGGGTGCCTGGAACGTGTCCTCAGTAAGATAAAGCTGCCGGCGAACACCTGCTCCGACGCGACCGCGCGCCCCGCACACACAACACGGCAGCATCGGAGAAATCTCCGTCTGGCGGGGCTCGCGGTTTCCTTTCAACGTTTTACAAACGTTTTCTAGGTTCCTTACCCTGGGAATGCGTCACTCTTTTAATGAGAAAAAACCATAAAGAGATAAAGCTTTAAATTAATTTTAAAAACTTTAAAACGTGAACTCAGAAACCCATTTGGCGTGGTGGCTCTCGGCTCGCCTCCCGAGCTCAGAGAGGCTGACTGCCCTCACCAGGAGCCCCGGCTCAGCCGGCCCGGCCCCAGTGTGCTCCCCGTGCTCCCTGCAGGATGGCGGAGGAGCTTGGGCTCAACAGAGCCCACCGGCCCGGGGCCAGGGGAAGCCCAAGGCTGGCCACAAAACACAGGCCTCTTCATCTGGGGGACACGGACTACCCCATCACTATCTCTGTCAAAAGGGACAAGTCTGGGGCGCCTGGGCGGCTCAGTCATTATTGTCTGCCTTCAGCTCAGGTCATGATCCCAGGGTCCTAGGATCGAGCCCCACATCCGGCTCCCTGCTCAGCAGGAGGCCTTCTTCTCCCTCTCCCACTCCCCCTGCCTGTGTTCCCTCTCAAGTCTGGACGAAGTAAAGATTTCTAGAACCAAAGCAAATACCACTGATAACAGTGCTGGATACACCATGTTAATCCAAAAGAAAAAAAGCACCTCAGCCGGGCATCAGTTATACTGAAAACCATCATTGTAATAACGAGAAAACTCAATTTGGATTCATACGAAGAACTTACCATCGAGGTTGAAAACGTTCATTTCTGTGAACATACACACAAAACCCTAATTCTAAAAATGCCTCATTTCAAGCACCATCGGGCCCCCCGTTACCGGGAAGGCTGACCGCTCCTCGTGACGAACGGCTAAGAGAAACACGTGAGCCCAGTCCCCGCGCCCCGACGGCTCCCCCGCAAGCAGCAGGCGCCGCGGATGAGCCGCGAGTACCAACCTTTCTTCCCACCCCCGCGTCTTCAGGGCCTTCAGGGACTCGTTCAGGACCATCCGCATGAGCTGTGGCACGAACAGAGACCCTCGTTAGCGGGGCACAGCTCCGACCTCCCCAGAACCCCCCACGCCCCGGTCACCTCTGTGGCCCTGAGCGCACAGCAGGGCCCCCAGAGCTGCTGGCGGACAGGACGCCGAGTCCGGAGAACGGGTCGCCGCCCCCAGGCTGGGAGGCACTGGCCTTCCGCGAGCACAGGAATTTGGCTCACAGCAGACACATCGGGGAGCAAGTGCTGTGTCAGAAACGAAAGCCAAGTGCGACGGTCCTCATTTCAGGAGCGGAAACGGGGAACAAAGAGCCTGTCCCCAGGGGAGGCTGAGCCTCTCGGAAGAGGCTGCTCTGGGCTTTCTGAAGGACTCCCATCCCGAGCAGACAGTGGAAGTGTTTGCTCCCGCTCTCGGGCCCAGGAGGGGAACTGCCGCCTTCCAAAGCTCACCCTTTATGACAAATCCCAACTCCTGCCCCGCGATGCCCCACTTCCCTGTGGCAACAGCTCACGGCTTCTCCAGCCGGCTTTCCTCCCGTCCAGCGGTGAAGCCACACACCGACGGGTGCGGGAGTGTAAGGGACAGAGGATGGGTCTCCCGGCCGTGAGGGGTGCCCCGGGACACGAGGGGCCCAGGCGACACCACCCGCAGTGCCTGCAGCCGCGGAGGCGTGGCCTCCCCAGGGGGCTGTGCTGCCTGCTGGGTGCAGGCCCACGGGCCCCACATGGCAAGACAAGACAACCTATCAAGCGCACAGCAACTGCATCTCCGGCAGACTCCTGTCTGGTAAATCCGGGCTCTGTGACAGCACCCGGCCCGGCCCCAAATGCGTTAGCGTCCCTCCATTCCTGAGCTCCATGCCTCCAGCACTAGCTGGTCCTCACCCCGACGTCGGAGATACAGTGTCCACAGAACCCCGGGCGCAGTCTAAGCTGAGAGCTGAGCCCAGTGGCAGATCACGAGTAACAGCAGCCCCAAAGGCAGCTGTCCCCAGGGAGGCCCAGCCGATGCCCTGCTGAGTCACCGGCTCCCAGACCGCAACAGCAGCCCGAGCCCCAGTGAACATCGCCGCGGGAACAGAGTGCAGTTCAAATGTGGGGTGGGGATACGGAGTCTGTCAATCTTCAGTTTTCCTACGTTTCTCAGGGCAATCAGGAACGTAAATTTTCGGGGCGCCTGGGTGGCTCAGTGGGTTAAGCCTCCGCCTTCGGCTCAGGTCATGATCTCAGGGTCCTGGGATCGAGTCTTGCATCAGGCTCTCTGCTCAGCAGGGAGCCTGCTTCCTCCTCTCTCTCTGCCTGCCTCTCTGCCTACTAGTAATCTCGCTCTATCAAATAAATGAAGTCTTTAAAAGAAAAAAAAAAAGGACCGTAAGTTCTCAGGAACGCAACATCAAAAGGAAAAAGAAGATTCTACATATAACAAGTCTACCAACCATCCTCAACCTGTGAGGTTGCCAAGTGGGCACCTCACAAGTGGATGAAGGCCTACGGCTGGGGCACGAGCTCCAGGCAGCTCTGCTGGCTCTCACGGGCTCGTGGCTTCCCCAGCAGGGGGGCAAGGCTACAGCCCTGATCCTCCCCAGATGGGCCACTTTAACCCTCCTCCTCCGAACCAAAATCTGTGCAAGGCCCGCGCTCCCCTCACAGGCCACGAGACTTATGGGTCACAGTCCCCAGGAGCGCTGCCCTGCCAGGACAGGAGAGGCTCGGAGGCCACCAGTGCTCGGGGCTGGGCCCCAGCTCCCCCAGCACCCCAGGGCTCAGCAGAGGAGCGCAGCCCCCTCACCATGTAGAACTTATCCAGGCGCAATCTGTCGATGCCCGTCCACTCGCGGTTCATGGTCTGCCAGAATGTCCGCAGGAACAGGTGCTCTGAAGGAGGAAAGGCCAGAGAGAATCACAGGGGAACACGGACGCTGCTCTGGGAAGCAAGTGAGAGAACACGGAGAAACCTGCTCAGGACATCACAGGCGGCCAACCTCAGGCATCCTCGGTCCAGTCTGCTGCACTCAGAAGGGCTATTATGAGTTGGGCTTAGAAATGAGGCTGGAGGAGCCGCAGGAAGAAAAGCAAAGCCCAGCTACAACCTCAATCTGCAGCCACGCCCTCTGAAGAACAGGCACAAAGAGCTGGCAAAGCCACCAGCAAGAGATGCAGCTGCTCAGGTCCTCCACAGGCCGGCTCTTCCCCCTCCCGGCTCAGGACCCCACCTGACCCTCACAGGCCAGCCCTTCCCCTACTCAGGCTGGGGAACCCGCCTGAACCCAGCTCTTGCCCTACCTGGGCTGGGGACCCCGTATGACCCCCACAGGCCAGCTCTTCCCCCTCCTGGCTCGGGCTGGGACACTGCCGGACCCCCACGCCTGGCCCCCGCTACGTTAACTAACCCAATCAGGCACACACCCCCTGGTAACAGGTCAGACACGTGCTGCTACAGGTTAACCTGTGTCCCCCAAATTCTCATTGAAGCTCTAACCCCAAAACCTCGAGTAAGACTTTATTTGAAAATGAAGTCTTTAAAGAGGTTATTAAGGTAAAAGGAGATCATCGGTGTGCGCGCTACACCGACGTGACTAGCATCCTCCTAAGAAGAGCTGAGGACACAGACACGCACAGAGGAACAAGCCAGGACATGGGAGAAGACAGCGTCCGCACGCCCAGGAGCGAGGCCTTAGAGAACCAGCCCTGCCCACACCTTGACCTTGGGAAACAAACAGAGTCTCTGATCTCCTGTTACAGACTTCCCCAACAGCAAAGGGTTGGTCAGGTGGTTCAGTAATGGGCAAGCCTGAGTTCACTAACCCATTCAACTGTCACCAGGTGAATGCTCTGTACCCAGCCTTGTGCTGAGCACAGAAACTCTTCAGCAGGTGCTCAGAAGGTAAAAGTTACGGCAGACAGACCTCCGCTAATGACTCAGATGCTAAGGATACACTTCCCAACTGACGCGGGGGTTACTGTCCCTAATTCTGACTACTCTACCTACTTAACTGTAACCAAACTAAACCCAACCACCGAGGGTAACCACAGGCCCCACCGGCCACAGCCAACTATGCCAGAAGTGTGGGCCCCCTGGCTGCCCCTCACCCTGAGCATCGGAGGGAGGTGCCTGGGCTTCACCCCCCGAGCTTGATTCAACTGGACCAGAGTCTAGTATCAAGATGTCTACAGGGCGCCTGGGTGGCTCAGTGGGTTAAAGCCTCTGCCTTTGGCTCGGGTCATGATCTCAGGGTCCTGGGATCGAGGCCCGCATCGGGCTCTCTGCTCAGCGGGGAGCCTGCTTCCTCCTCTCTCTGCCTGCTTCTCTGCCTACTTGTGATCTCTCTCTCTCTGTGTCAAATAAATAAATAAAGTCTTTTAAAAAAAAAAATGTCTACAGATGCCCAAGTGATCACAGCAGGCAGACAGCAGGCTTCAGAACTACGGATCTGGGGCAGGACAAAAAACGGAGACACTGGGGAAGCGCTCGGAGGAAACACTGCCATCAGATGACTCGATCCAGCAACTTGGCAACACTGCATGAGATTTCCAACTTCATTTTAAAAAATAAGACCCTGGCCCTTCAGCCTCGAGCTGGGTCCATGCTGGAAACAAGTCAATACTGACAGGCTCTCAGAACAGGGTTTGCACATCAGTGCCAGCAAGCCCAGCCAGGACAGGCACCCCCTCTTGCCCTTCATCTCAGCACGGAAGACGTCTGTGTCCCGAAGCCAACTCTCGGCAGTTCTGCCCTTCCCAAAGCGCTTCCGCGGGGCGAGGGTACTCACGTGCCTCTGTGGTCTGAAAAGCATGGATGAGCTGGGAAATGGTCCTCCCTAGTTCCTCCTGGGTAGCAAACAGTAAAAAAGAAAAACCAACACCAATGTCAGACCCTGAAGAAACATGGTCTTACCAGAAGCAGCAATAACAGAAAGACGACCACACTAAATCTCCGTTCGCAAACCACGAGAACCCAGCAGCCTTGCGACCCCACGTGCTTCAGGTCTGCAAGCTGCGCTGTTGGAAAAGGCCTGCCCCCGCAGCCAGAACCGACAGCAGCTCCCCCACAGGCAAGGGCGGCCACTGCCCCCCACGACCGAGGCTGAGCCTCAAGCTCAGAGGCTGACAGTCAAAGAAGGGCACAGGACGGATGGGGCCACCTGAGCAGCCGGAAGAGATCCCTAGAAATGAACGGCCACCTGCCTGAGTCACTGTGCCAAGCATCCCCTAGGGCACTTGCTAGAGAGGCCATCCCAGAGCCTCCTCTTAGTGGGCATCAAATACAGCACAGGAGTCGGCGTTTTAAAAAGTACCCTCACCACCCAGGTGATTTGGACAAAAGTAAACAATTCACTCTGACAACACTCTTTTAAAAAGGCCAGCATTCAGGGCACTTGGACGTCTGCCTTCAGCTCGGGTCATGATCCTAGAGTCCTGGGCTCAAGTCCCACATGGGGCTCCTTGCTCACTGGGGAGCCTGCTTCTCCCTCTGCCTGAAGCTCCTATTTGCTGTTCTCTCTCTCTCTCTGACAAATAAGTAAATAAAATATATATAAATAAATAAACAAATAAGCAGGCCAGCATCAGGGTGCCTGGGTGGCTCAGGAGGCTGGATGTCTGACTCTTGGTTTTGGCTCAGGTCATGATCTCAGGGTCGTGAGACTGCGCCCCGCATTGGGCTCCATGCTGTGCAGAGTCTGCTTGGGATTCTCTCTCCCTCCCCTCACACACACACACACACACACACACTCTCCCCCCCCGCCACACACACTCTAAATAAATAAATAAATAAAATCTTTTTTTTTTTTTTAAAGATTTTATTTATTTATTTGACACAGAGAGAGAGATTACAAGTAGGCAGAGAGGCAGGCAGAGAGACAGGGAGAGGAGGAAGCAGGCTCCCTGCTGAGCAGAGAGCCCGATGTGGGCCTCGATCCCAGGACGCTGAGATCATGACCTGAGCCGAAAGCAGAAGCTTTAACCCACTGAGCCACCCAGGCGCCCTAAAATCTTTTAAAAAAGGAAAAAAGCTAGCATCAGGGCAGTGAAACCGCACTGTGTAGATCCTGTCCCAGTGGGTGCGTGTCAGCACTCACTTGTCCACACCCACAGAATGCACGCACTCAGGATGAACCCTCACACCCACTATGGACTCCGGGGGACGGTCAGGCAGGTTCACCACCTGTAAGGAACACATGGCTGGGGCGGGGGAGACTGGGCACTGGTGGAGGAAGGGGCTGTAAGAGAGCGCTCCGTACCTTCCTCTCAATTTTGCTGTGAACCTCAAACTGCTCTAAAACAGCTTAGTTTTTAGAAAATTAAAACAAAACAAAACAAAACCTAGCAGCAGAAATCCTTTTCTCAGCAGACTTGGGTTCTGTCCCTCAGTTTCCCTCATTTCGCCGCTCAGGACACACCCCCGCGCTGGCAATCACCCGTCGCAACGATGCTCCCTTCGGCAGCGCGATGCACACTCTAACCAAAGCCCGGCCCTCTGACCGCAAACAAGGTGTCAAAGCTATGAAACTGCACTAGGCGTCCGGCTGAAATGAGGGCCAACCACGTGCCCCTCTGTCCTCCCACGGATGCTACTGCTCCCCTGGCTTCTGCTACCTCGTCATACACTCACCTGGAGGAGCGGCTTGTCCTGCATCCACATGCAATAGAACAGTCCTTTCCAGACCTTCAGCAGCTCGTCATGAGTGAAACCACCTGCGCCAACAACAGCAACACTCAGACAATGCAAACCCAACTTCGTAGCGCCAGGAACAAAGCCAGAGAGATGTGAGTGTCTGAATTACATCAAAGTGCTCCACGGCGCCTGCCTGGGTGGCTCCGTGGGTTAAGCCTCTGCCTTCAGCTCAGGTCATGATCTCAGGGTCCTGGGATGGAGCCCGACATGGGGCTCTCTGCTCAGCGGAGAGCCTGCTTCCCCCTCTCTCTCTCTGCCTGCCTCTCTGCCTACTTGTGATCTCTCTCTCTAATAAATAAGTAAAATATTTAAAAAAAAAAAAAAAGAAAGCGCTGTAACTGAAAACATACTGACGTCTCCTCTCCTGGAGGCCCTCCCTCCATCCGTCCTCTCAACTCAGAACCTGCTGGGCCTGTGACTGGAAGTACTGCCCCAGGGAACCACCGTTCATTATTCAACCAACACGAAGAACCCCCAAGTGTCCAATCCAAGGCCCCATATTCCATCTGCAGACACTGAACGTGGCACGGGCTTGCTGATCACTCATTCAGTTTCACACGTCGGGGTTCGCGCACTTTTCTGTTATGCTTCAAATCTTGAAAGGAAAACAACTCATTCAACGTTGTGAGACACGCCGACGTGTCCGATCCCTTGGAGCACTTGCGGGGGCCCTGACGGTGCGCCCGGCCGGCGACTCCCCGAGCGGCGTTCGCCAACTTCAGCACCAGGGTGGGAATCCGGGGGAGGTCTCCTGCACCGCCGGCGTCTGGGATCACGACTCGGTTTCTGACACACGCCGGGGAGGCGCGGAGGCCGCTCACGGGGCCGCACCTTCGGAGCAACGTCAGAGCGACCGTCCCCGGCCCGCGCGGGGCTGCGCCGCACCGTAGCTCGGAGCACGGCCCAGGCGCCGCGGGACAGGAAGCTGCCCGCAGGGCCCGAGGCCGCCCCGCGCCCCCCGCCCCGCGCCCCGGCCC
>LNAC01000279.1:1734891-1763115 GCA_002007465.1 Ailurus styani
GCCCGGTGGGCCGAGGGGCTTCGGTACAAGGGGGTGATTCACCAGCAGTTCCTGGCAGGAAGAGAAATCACTGGACTGCAAGACCATCATCCGCAGGAGCTTTATTTGTGGGTAATCGTGAGTCAAGAGCGCACGGACACGGACTCAACAACGCTGGTAGGGACTTGATGAGCATCCACACACGCCCAGCAGGCAGGGCTGGGGACCCCGGTGCCGCCCAAGCCACCACCCGGACCCCAGGGACCCTCCCTCCCTCTCCGAGTTCACTCCCGGGACGGCCCAGGCCCGCACCTGTCAGGCTCTGAGTCAGCGCCTGGGTCCTCCTGCCCATCCAGTTTTGCAATCACTGGTCCAAATCCCAACTCAAATTCTAAATTAGAAAGCTTGCAGCCGAACGGTCAAAAGCATTCACACCAGCATCCGCAGGCTGCTCGTCCTCGGGGGCCTGGACGCTGTGCGCGAGGGGCGCACCTCCCGAGAGCATCGTCTACACAGCCCGTCCAGCCCGCCGCCCGGTGCACCGTGGGGAGCATCAAGGCTACAGTCCGGCTGCACGGGTCGCTCTGCTCTCCAGGCCATGCTGAGCGCTGCGGCCAGGCCACCGGCTCTCCTTCTCTGTCCCCCACACTCGGCCTCCTCGGCGGGGAGCTGGGTCCCTTAGAGCCCGGGACCCTGTTGCACAGCTCGGGACAGTGGGGCAGTGGGGGGGGGCGCCCCAGTTCCCTCCCGGCCGGCTCTGCGGGGCAGGAGCCCAGAGGGCTAGGGCCGGGGCTGCTCTCGCTGCTCCCCGGCTCGGTTCTGCGGGCGAAGGGCGGGGACCGGGCGAGGCTGCCCGGGCGCCCTGCGGGACCCTGACGCCCAGGCCAGGGGAGGCCTCTCCCCGCACAGTGCGCTTCCTGGCGCAGAAGGTGCAGCCCTGCCCGTGCAGGGGTGGGGCCGGGCGAGGCTGCACTTGACCTCGTGCACCCCCGGGCTCGTCAGCAGCTGGGTTCCGGGTGGGCGGCTCCGGCGGCGGGAAGTCAGCACGGCCGCAGTTCGAGGTGGCTCTGCACCGACCTGGGCACGGGGCACGCATGCGCACTAGCAGCCCGGCAGCCCGGGCCGCAGACCGCGAAGCCGGCGCACTAGCGCCCCTAGAGGGGATGGTGAGCTGTGCAAACGTCGAGGTGGGGCCCGGGCCCCGCCCGCTCGCCCCCTGCCGGCAGGGGCTGCGAGTGCAGGGCTGGATTCTGCAACCACAGCCCGCGGGGGTTCAGGACGCCTCTCCCCTGCAGACCCGAAGACGGCCCGACTGCCCCGCCACAGTGCCCGCCGCACGGACACACACGTGCGCACACCAGCTCTGGGGCCACGTGTGCAGGCCCTTGACCGCTGAGCTCCTGAGCTGCCGGGGTGCAGCCTGACCCGTGCCCAGGGGGCAGAAACGAAGCAGGTCTCCTGGTGGAGGGTCGTCCCTCCAGACCGACCGGGCCCAAGTACGAGGCTTCCTGGCTTGGGCAGTGGAGCTGGCCTCCCAGAGCTGCCCGCCCAGGGACGGGGGTCCTTCGAAGTGCCCAGAGTCCAGGACCCGGCTCTGGAGGGAAGTGTCAGCACAGAGAGCTGCGTGGAGTGCCGGGAGGAGGGCGCCCCCCTGCAGGCTGTCAGCGGGAGGTGGTGTGCAGTGAACAGCGGGGCTCAGCAGCCATGCCCCCCTGGCGGCAGAGTCTGGGGGCCACACGGCTCCACTCTGCACATGATCCCGTCTGCTCACTCAAACTTCCTTCCCTGATTTCTGGCCCAGACAGGTGCTGGGGTGGGGGCTCCTGTCGAAAACCCGTCCCACGGGGAGATGTGCTTGAGGGATGCCTTAGCGACCAGGTGCGGTGGGAGCAGAGACAGAAGACAGGGGCTGCCGGCTCTCCGGGTGCGGGAATACAGAATGCTCACAGGCGGCTTCTGATCTGGGCAGATATGGACCCGAAGCCCCAGGCTGGGGGTCCCATCAAAGGGCAGGAAGGATAAGGAGGGACTTCCTCAAGGTGCCCGCCCAGCAGCCAGAATGCTGTCACCTCCCCTACTGTACATGCCAACTGGGAGTGAACAGGAGGTCAAGCAAGGAGGAGCTGGGAGTCGGGAGTGGCCACGAGACACCCAGTGATGCCAGGGCCCACCGCCTGGTCCTGCTCCCCCGCCTCCTCCCCAGAGGCAAGGATGCACCCTGCCCTCCGCCTCCAGCACACGGCATGACTCCTCCTGGATGGTGGAGGTGGGAGGCCAGTGTGCGCCGGCGGACTCGGGCACACGGTGCAGGCAGCGGCGCTCTGGCCTCCGGCCGAACATGCAAACCACCCTCCCCTTGCTCATCAGGGCGGTTTCGCCAAACCACGCTCAGTCCATCGGGAAGTCAGACGATGTTTAAAAAACTGGTTGCAACAAGTTTAAGAACAGGACAACAAAGCATCTTTACCATTGCTGACATATATTACAAAAATAATGCGGATTAACACGATTACCTTAGCATGACTTGGCAATGATTGGAAAATGGTTTTAAAAAAAGGATATTTTGTAATTCATCTTTAAGGGCTACAGAAGCTTTGAAAAACTATTGAAATCTGTAATCTGGTCATAAGCAGGCGATTTAAGACCAATACATCTCTCATCTTAAAATATATAATTATTACTTTGCACGTTATTAAACTATGGAACGTAGAAACAAAGATTAATTCTAATCTGGACCCAACCTGTATGAAAAAACACTGCTAATGACCACGGTGGGCTGCTGGATGGGAAATCCTAAGCACAGAGAAGCCAGGGCCTCTGTGTGCACGGAGGAGCGAGCCCAGGATCACACTGGCTCAGCAGCAGCACGGGACACACACCTTGCTGGGAGCTGGAGGCTTGGACGGTGCCGCGCGGGAGCTGATGGAACCGCACGCTGTCTCTCTAGGAGCCCTGACTCTGCAGAGGCTCTCGGGACACCCGGCTTCTGCTGAGGGGTGCAGGGGGCTCCACACACTACCTCTCCCAGGGCTCGGGGCTTCACAGTCAGAGGGACAGAGGAAAACGTCCGGGATCCTACCAAAGCTGACGATGGGACAGGGAATTTTACGGGTGAAATAATTCTCACTGTACGTACAGCACAGGGAAGTAAAGGAACCGAATGGAACACAAAGGCTAAGCCTCTGCGATAACAGATAAAGAACAGGGAGCCCACAGTGTTCACGGGGTCTTCCCCAAGACCACGGTACGTACACAGTGAGCCCCTCCGGCCTCCAGCGCAGCGCTGGGGAGGCTTTTGTGCCATCCCACTGCGGAGGCGCCCATTTGAGGTTCCTTCTCATCTCACCCTTGCTCTCGGTATTAAGAAAGAGAGGGAGAAAAAACTTGCTCTGCCAGCTGACGGTGTGGCCGTCTCCCCAGCTCTGCTTGGCAGTGACAGGCGGCCGGCTCCGCCCCAGGGCTAAGTGGAGGCCGGTCCTCAGAACCAGGACACAGGACAGGGGCCCAGGTGCCCTGACCTGCGCCCACCGTGAGAGCCGCGGACCACCGAGCCCACGCACAGGCTGCTGGGCGCTAATGCGCCAGTTAAGACACTCAGGACATGGACGGACTGGGAAGAAAAGTGGATGACAACCACACGGAGGCCCCCGTTTGTGTTTCGGGGAGTCTTCACCGGAGTGGAGAACACCGCACTGAGGGGGTGGCAGTGGTTCCAGAAGCCATGGGGAACCGCCGCAGGACAGGACCTGCCTGTGGCACGTGGGCAAGGGGGCTCCCCGGGGAGGGCCTGCCACCCTCCACCTCCCGATCCTGCAGGCTGTGGGCTCCCGGGAGAGGAGGACCTCTGCCCCCCACCCCCCGAGTAGGGATGGGGGCTCCGGGGCCGGGGGCTGAGATTGAGGCAGGCCGAGTCTTCAGGATGGGCAGCCCGCCCTGCTTGCAGCCCCACCTGGGCGTCCTCAAAATTCTGGGCCAAGTGGGGCCAGACAGGTTGCCCTGGCAGCAGACTACCAGCCCGGTGTCCAGGCCCAGGCTCCACCGGCGGCCTCTGGGAGCCGCTCCTCTGGACTCTGCCCCGGCCACAGGGCGGACACCGTCTCCTGGGAGGACGGGGGCGGCTGCAGCTGGCTTCTCCAGGGGCCTCCTGCTTCCTGGCTCCCGGCGGGCACAGAAGGCAGAACCGCGCGGGGAGGGGCAGGTGTCCCCCTCTGCCCGCCTGCACCTGTCTCCGCACCGGCCCCGGGGTGTGACGCATCCGCTTCCGACAACGGGGGGCAAACGCTGCACGCTCGACCTGCAGTGCCACTGACTAGGGAACACGACGTGCTAGTCCTCCCAAGGCTGTCCGCGACCACAGGACCTTTCCTCGTCCCATCGTGTCACCCGACAGGCCCCTGGTCCTGCAGACGGGCAGGACACGTGCAGACCAACCTGAACGGCCGGGGTCCTGGAAGGTGACCCCCAGCGTGACTGCACGGTGCCAGCTGGTGCCACCGTCCCCAGCGACCTCCCCAACAGCTAAGGGACAAACGAGATGTTGGAGGGGGGGAGCAGAGAGGGTCAGGTCAGAAAGACGACACAGAGATTGGGCATCATTCTTCCAGACGCAAATGGTTAAAGCCCAAGTCTTCCTCGGGGACACACAGGGCCCGGCTTCCCCAGCACTGGGCCACTCGGGACGGGACACCCCGTGCCCTGAGCCAGGAAAGCCTCCCCCAAGTTACAGATTTCTGTGATCGCTTCATTACTTTTGAAAAGCGCGACCAGCACATTTTCACAGTTGAGACCAGTGGATGCTGGACACTCATGAAAGGAAAAAAAGACCACGTTTCAGTCACAGCTCTAAGGCAGACGCTACATTTTCACGGGACGACAAGGGAGACACCACACGCCACGCGTCGGGGGGGCGGCCCACGGGCCTCACAGCACCGTGGCCTGGACCACGATCTCCGGGTTCTCGATGTCCTTTTTGCTCTGGACCATCTTCAGCTCCAGCTGCGCGGGGCTGGGCTTCAGCCCTCCCACTGCCTGGGCTACAGGACAACGTGTCAATGACCCGGACAGAGCGGAAGGTACCCCGACGCCCCCCGCCCCCCGCCCAAGCCAGACAGCCCACGTCACCCCTCCGGAGCTCCCATCCCGAGCTCGCACTCCGCAGGCTGGCCCCTGCCCCTGCGCCCAGGCCAGCGGTGGCAGCAGGAGCCTCGGGGACCCTCCTGCCAGCGCCCGGGGACAGGTGCCTTCCTCCCGCTGCCTCCCTCCGCTCTCACCGCCCGCGGGCCCGGCCAGGACGTACCTTTTGCGCATCTGATGGTCCGCTGCAGGACGTGGTGCATGGCAGAAACGGTCTTCTCACAGGCTACCTGTGTGTGTGTGTGGGGGGGTGTTGGACACACACGCACCCTGGGCTCCCCCACTCCCATGATGCCCGAGTCCGGACAGGGTTTTCCATGTCCACGAGCACGGTCTCCACCCCAAGTCACCGGGGCACTGGCTTTACCCTCCCACGCTCCCCACCCCGGGACGGCTCGCCACAAAGACCCCAGGAGAGCTGGGCAAATGCCCACCTACTAAAATTAACCGCCTCCCTCTGGCTCACGTAGTCCAGGGAAGGGCAGAGCCTTAGCCCCTGTCGATTACTGTCTGGCATGCAGTAGGTGCTTAATACAAGTGTTTCTGGAATGAAGTATTTGTAAAGAACCTACATGGAAAAGGGCTCCTCTCCCAAGTTAGCCAAGGTCATTGCTTGCCAGCATCTCAGAGTCAAAGACTCAGGGCTCAGTGGGAGTTGGGCAAGCGCGTGGAACCCCCTCATGCCCACTTCTCGGACCCAGGTGGTGCTGAACCTGGATCTGGCCTCAGGCAGCCCAGCAGCGAGGCCTCCACTGGGCACCAGCCGGCCAAGGTGCCCTATACCAGATGAAACGCCCGTGGCTGCCAACGAGAACAGCAGGTGTGGGCTCACACTCGTCCCTGGGTGTGGGGGGAGAGCGGGGGGCACCGCTCAGACACAGCACCTGCCCCCGAGCGCCGGAGGCGAGAGGGGCTGGGCTCTGCCGAAGGCCCGAGTTTCACCTGTGGGACCGATGGGATCGGGAGGGCGTGTGCCTGCCCCCGGGGAGACGGGGCCCCTCCGAGGGGAGCCCACTTCCAGATCCCGACTCGGAGTTCCTCCCCCCTCCAGTGGCCCCAGCACAGGTGAGGCATGCTTCCTCTCTCTGAGCAGCCCTCGCAGCTGCCCCTCCTGTGCACGGTCCAGAGACGGGGACGTCCTCTCTGCCGCCACGGCACGCAGACAGGGTGCGGCCGGCACGGCCGTGTGCACGCTGCGTCGCCCGTGTCACCGGGTCAGCAGCAACTGCTCTCCCTGCCCAGCGCTGCCTGCGCAAAATGGCCTTATCGCTACACACTTGCATCTGTGGACGTTTACATGCAACGTGGGAAGTGGGGGGACAGATGGACGCACAGAGAACTCTCAGTGAGAGACGAGCCTCTTTGCAAGTCTGACTTCAGGGCCCTGGCCCTCAGCCCTCTGGGGGGCTCCCAGCCCGAGTCTATCGTCACTGGGGCGATGCTATTTCAGGGCAAACGCTGACTGGGCTGCTCTGCTGGGAGACGCTCCTAGTTACAGACTCGCTGAGGCCACACCAACCCCTGGCTCACACGCCCGGACCTCGTCGGACTTGGGACGGCCCCGGAGCCGGAGTGGCCGACTGCAGGGTGGTGCACGCCATCCCCATTGAAGCCCCTGTGGTGGCCAGATCGTCCCTGCTGGGGGTAGAGGGGGGCTCGTCCCACTGACCTTGAGGTTGTTGGGGTGTTTGTGCGTCCATGCCAGGAGCATGGCGGCGAAGAGGTCCCCGGTACCCACAAAGACCGCGTCGACCTTGTGCATGTCCATGCGGATGCGTTCTGTCACCACAGAGCTATCGGGATTCCCTGGAAGGGCAGGGCACGGCCAATGGGCTAAGACCCTGGGCCACCAGAGGACCAGCCCCTCGGTGTGGGAACTGGCCTCCCCTCGCCCATTCCTCCCCGGCCAGTGGCACCTCTCAGGGGCTCCCTGGGGCAGACGCCCATCCCGAGAAGAACGTGGATACCGGAACCCCCAGCAGGACAGCCTGGGGGGCGGGAAGGGACACGGAGGAAGCCCACGGCCGGGGGAGCAGTGAGGGTGTCCAGGGCCACGGGGACCGTGAACTTACTGAAATGGGTGTGTGTGTGCGGGGTGCACAGAGGTGTGGGGTGCACTGTCCCTCAGACACAGAGGGAGCCGTGAGGAGGCCTTGTGCTCTCCAGGGCAGCGACTGTGACCCTGGCCTCGTGTGTCGTGTGGGCACCGCGCAGAAAACACGAACCCGGGCAGCAGTCACACGATCAACGGGGGCCCCGTGAGGCCCCACAGGTCCCCCCAGAACTCACGGATCCTCTGGCTCCCCAGCGCGATCAGGTAGTCACTGCCCCTCGGGGAGGGCAGGTTGGAGCTGGTGATGACCACCGTGTCCGGGCCCATCGCGTGCAGCTCGTCCATGACCTGCCGGGGCACGGGGGTGTGTCAGCCCCACCCGAGCCACCTGTGCCTGGGCTGCAGCTGCCCGAGCCGCCGGGCACCACCGGCCCCTGCGCCAAGAACGCACTTTAACCAGGTCTGGCTTCACGGGCTGGAGACCAGAGGCCCGATGCCCTCTGCCTGAAGCTGTGCCCCTGCCGGACCCCACACCCGACTGTCCCGTTCTAGAGGAAGAGCCCAACCCGCCTGGCCCCCTCCCGACAGCGGGCCCCGGATGTGGGAGCCCACACCCTGTAGTAAGTCTGCTTGTGCGCACACATGGACCCCCGCGCACACCGACGCCCCACGTCCAGCCTCGTGCACGCCCTCCTGCGGGCCCCTACTGGGCCCCGACAGGCACACATGGTCTCTGGGCCCTTCTCTGTCTACACCCGGGTGGGCGGGGGCACGCTTGTGAACACATGGGTCACGGTTCAGGACACACAGCGAGCATGCAGGAAATGCTGAGCTGTGTCTCCCCAGGAAAGACGTGGGGACCCCCAGCCCACAGCCTCAAGTGTCCCCAGTTTTCCTGCTCTGGAAACCAGGTCAGTGTGGATGCAGGTGAACACGAGGTCACTAGCACGGGCCTGGATGCAGCACCCGGAGTCCTTGGTGTGGACAGAGACAGACGCACGGATGAGAGGCCACCCGAGACAGAGGCAGAGACGGGGCCGCCAGACGCTGGGACACCGGCAAGGGACGGGCTCCCCAGAGAGTCAGACCCAGAGCGGCCCGCGACGCCCTGACCTCCCGGGAGCACGGAGAAGACAGCTGCGTTCTCAGCCGCCGGGTCTGCGGCTCTGTTAGGGCTGCCCCAGTAATCCCCCCGGAGGAAGCCCCTCCCCCGAGGAAGTCCCCCCAGGAACCCCCACTGTGAGCAGAGCAGGCCACGGGGCAGCCCAGGCCCAGACCCGCACTGGAGCTGACCTGCCCAACGCAGGGGCCCACCGGGACTTTACAACACGTCCCTCAGCCCCTGCCGGACACCTGGGTGCCCACCCCCATCCCCAGGGGCACTCGGGGTCAGCAGCTGTCCCCTCCCCACCACGCCCCGTGCCACCGGTCCCAGGCCCGGCCTAGGGAGGTCTTACCACTAAGGCTTCTTCCTGACTGTGGATCTTCCTGCCACTCAGTAACCTGCGAGACAGGTGAGCACCGGTGAGGGCCCGCTTCTCTGGGTCCTGCCGGAAACACCCCAGAGCCACGGTGGCCCTGGTAACCGCCTCCCACCCCGGCCGCCGCTCGGCGTCTGCTGGCCATCACAGACCTGGAGGCCACCGCGACATGGCTAAGGACCCGTAGAGAGTCAAATTTAACATCAGCAAGGGACAGCAGCACACAGCCCCTCAGTGGCCCGTGACAGTGACTGACGTCCATGGAATGTCAAAATGCGAAATGCAGACTGCAGGTGCTTAACACCACACTCTCAACACAGGCCCACCACGGGTTCAGGCCCCCAGGACGGATGGGCCAGGTCGGGGACCCCAGGTCCCGAGGCGTCCAGACACCCCACCACCCCTCCTTCCAAAGGCAGCCTCAGACGGGGGGACGCAACAAGTGCACTGTGGCACAGACGAAGCCCCGGGAACACTCGGCTGCACACCCCAGGGCCCGCTCGTCACCTCGCCCCCCCAGCACTGGCTCTTCATCGGGGGGCCCCACGATCCGGGAGGCCCTCGGAAGCTCGCGACCACGAGGGCCCGACCGGCTGCTTTTAATCCCACGTAGAGACTGGGGACGTGGGTCTCGGAGCACCCGGTGGTCCCCTGCATCAGCTGGCGAGGGGTCGCCATCCCGTGGCCTGGGTCACCCACACGGGCCCTCAGCTCCTCCCCTTTCTTGCTGTTCAGGAAAACGGCTGGGGGTCGGCACGATCCCAGGACATGCGGTGAGATGACCGCCCGCTGCTGTTGTCGGGCCAGGCGACCCCGGGCAGAACGGCCTGCCCCCCACCCAGGGGCCGGATCTTGGCTCCGCTCTGAGGCCAGGCCTTGCGAGGGGTGAGGGGGGCGTAGCGGGTTCGGGTTACTCACTCGGCCTCGAACTGGTTGGGGGTGATGATGTCTGCAAGCGGCACGACCTTCTCTTTGTAAACCGGGAGCAGGTCCTCGGGCACGTACTGAAGGGAAGGGCGACAAGGCACACAGGCTGGCGCACCCGGAGGCGGAAACGGGGCCTGAGCGTGTTTGCTGAGGGGCCCCGGGGTCGTGGGGGGGCCCCGCGACAGGGGCGCGGCACGACGGGCTGACCCCCGCCCCAGGTGTCTCTGGGGGCCACAGGCTGATGCTCGCGGGCAGGGACCCGCCTTCCTCCCTGGAGGGCAGCCCCGCTGCTCTACACCAGCTCAGGGTTGGGAAGGCGCGGCCAGTCTGCTCTCATGCAGTTGTGGGGGGAAGGTATAAGAAGTAGTAACAGTAACACCTGTGACGCACAGATTTTTTTTTTTTTTGTTTTGTTTTTTTTACGCACAGATGTTATAGGAAATTCAGATTTCAGTGTCACACGTGAACTTTTATTAGGAAATGGCTGTGTCTGTTTCTTTGTGAACTGTGGCTTTTCTTCCTTAAAGATTTTACTGTGAAGTCCTCTCTACACCCAACGTGGGGCTCGAACTCATGACCCTGAGATCAAGCGCCGCACATGGGGCCAACTGAGCCGGCGGGGTGCCGGCAGCTGCTCTCTGATAGAGCAGGGACGCAGGGCCCCAAAGATCTGCTCTCTGGTCCTTTAGAGGAAACCCCGTCTGCCAACCCTTGCTTCGAGGCAGGGATGACTCAGGACACATGCCGTGTCGTGTGCGTGGACTCACACGCGTGAAGTCACTAACCATGGAGCCTTGGCCGTTCCATTCGTCACCCATCACTGGGTCGCACACTGCGGAGACACAGAGGGCATCTGTCAGCGAACGCTGAACCCCTAACATTGCCTTTCCGTGTTAAATGTCACGCGTGCAACTGACCGCTTGGGAAACACACGGCTGCCGACTTGCGCGCGCCTTGTCACCCGACATTGTGTGTTTTGCCGTCCCAGACAACTGAGTGCTCTGGTTTCTATCTGACTCTTATTCTTACCTTTCTCGAGAGAGGGACACGGAACGGCACCCCATTCTCGCGCCCGCACCCCGGGGAAGGCCCCGTCTGCACGGCTGGAGACAAGAACGCACAGGTGCCACACAACGTGGGCCCCTGAAACCTGCTCCGGCTCCCGTGGGCGGGGCCCCCACGTCACGGCGCGGGCGGTCCCTCCCGGATGAACGAAGTGTCCCCCACGTGGTAGGACCCTGCAGAGCCCTGGACGTGCGCGTCTGAGTCCCTGGGGGAAAGAGTAGCCCAAATCTTCCATGACCCTTAGCGGGAGAGGCCTCCGGTTGGCGGACGCCCCAGGAGCTGGTGCGGCGGCCTGGGGCTGGGGACAGACCGGCCGGCACGCGCCTCGCCCTCGCCCTGTGTCCACCCTTGCCAGACCTAAGGCCCGCCCGGGACATCCACACCGTCCACCGCCCTCTCCAGGGCCAGCAGGGGCCGCACGCACCCCAACTGCAGCGTCTGGCTGCGTAGCCTTCACACGCGGACACGGGTGACCGCACCTATGTCACCCACTCCTCATAACTGTCCCCACGCAAAGACGTTCGGTACCCTTTCCAGACCCTGAAGACGCGCCCCTGCAGGCCCGGCACAGTCCAAGCTCACAGGCCGGGGGAGGTGGCCGGGGAAGGAGGGAGGCCGAGCTCCCCGTCCAAGGGCCGCAGGTCCACCCCATCTGTGGACGTGACCGCCCAGCACGCACCGTACACCAGCCTGGAGTTCTGCTTCTTCAGCTCCCGCACGATGTCCACCACCGACGCCAAGAAGGACTTGTCCCGCGTGTAACCTTTGGAGGGAAATCCGGGTCACCCTCAGAGAACGGAAGGCTCACACCCACTGCCCGTGCCCGAGGTGACACAGCACCCCCAGAACCACGCTGCTCCAGAGAACGGCGGGCGGGGCTCCGACCAGGTGTCCCCAGCGTCTGCGGTCCCCGAGGGGACACCGGCGTTTCCCACAAGAAACTGCGAGGGTCAAGTGAATGGAAGACGCCGCGAGCGAGAGGTGGATAAGGAACACCTTCCTTCCGCTGTGTTCTCCACGTTCAATAATAAGCGTCTAACTATGTCTGACTATGAAGGTAAATAAAAATAGGTGTTTTTACCGTAAACTTGGCTAAGGAACCAATGTGGGGGGGGTAGTACGTAGCTGACCTGGGTGTTTGGACCCCCACCCCTAACCAACACCCGCAGTCCCGCTACAGGGGCCCGGGGGTCACGGGGGGTCCTGCTATGGGGGCCCGGGGGTCATGGTGGGGTCCCGCTACGGGGGCCCGGGGGTCATGGTGGGGTCCCGTTACGGGGGCCCGGGGGTCACGAGGGTGGCACAGGCCACCCGTCCGTGAGGGAGGCGGGACCGGGCCGAGCCCACCCACTCCCGAGAACTCACCCGTGAGCACGTAGTCATATTTATTCACGCTGTTCAGCTTCAGGCCCTCGTAGAGCTCATGCAGCTCGTCTGAGTTCAGCACCTGACCCTTCCAGTGCGTGTAGCCTGTGGGGAGAGCGCACTGTTCAGGGCCGTGACACCGTGCACAGCTGTACCTGATCGCCCCCGCGGCCCAGACCGCTGCTCCCTCGCCCTCAATGACGCCAGGGGACAGTGCTCCCCGGGGGCCGATGCAAGGCCCGACACTGTCCAGGTGCTGTGCTTCGGTGGGTCCCCTGCCCTGACACCGTCAGCCTCAGAGCCCCCCGCAGACACCCCTGGCTCATGTGCCGCCTGGAGTTGCTCCTGCTGACACCGGGGGCCCCCTCCCACTGCCCGCCCTCTGGAACCGACGCAGGACCCCAAGGACGTCAGCTCTCCAAGCTGGCCGCTGTGTACCTTCCCCCCGAGTTCATGGGTGTGTGGGGGGCTCGCTCTGCCAGCCTCTGCTATGCACGGTTCCCCATCCAGGCCGAAGGGCTCAGGCCCTGTACCGGGCACCCCGCCAGGCAGGGCCCGTCACATCCTTCCACTCCAAGACCACACTGCACCCGGAGCCGGTCTCAGGTAGCAATCTGACCAAGAGCCAGACGTGACCTGGGTTCTCCCTCCCAGGGACCCGGGGGCCAGGCAGCTGGGGTGACATGCTCACTCCAGGCACACAGGCAGTGAGCATGCTGCCAGCGGGCCTTGTGGGGGCCGCCCCTGCCCCTGCAGGCTGAGGGCTGGGACCACACCGCCGACACCCCGCAGCTCACCGTGAAAACGTGGTCCTGGCGGCTCTGGACTGTGGGCCTGGAGCCTGCCTTGTCCCCGTGGGCTTCTGCCCTGGGCTGATTGAGCTTTGTGCTGAGTCCTGGGCGGACCCCTAGCAAACCAGGTCTGGCGGTGGTCCCGGGGGCCCCCAGCCCACTGCGGCTATCCTTAGCCCCCAGGAAGGTCCCTCCGAGCCTTGAGCTCCCAAAGCCTCCCTCCTCCAAAGCACATCACCCTTCCTCTCCCAGAGGGGTCTCTGAGGTGGCCGGCGCCAGCACCCCGGGGGCTCATCCGAGATGCCGACGCTCAGGTCCCAGCCCAGCCACGGGTGTTTGTCTTTGGGGGTGGGCCCGGCACTCAGGTTTAGCAAGACCCCGGCTGATTCTTACTCACAGCAAATGTGAGAAACACGGACCCAGAGGAAGGGTCACCAGAGCAGGCCCGATAAGCCCCCTCTGGCCTCCCAGCCAACAGTTCAGTTTTTGTGTTTTTGCACAGTTGGGGGAAAAGAAAGTAATACTTTATGACTTGTGAGAATTCCGTGAAATTCCATTTTTGGTGTCCGTTCATAAAGCTCCAGTGTTGTTGGACCTGAGCCGCGCTAACCCGTCCTTGCCATGCGGTCTCTGGCGAGGGGACAGAAGGGGCCAAGCCTCAGTTCCTTACCGTCCAGCCCTCAACAGGGAACGTGGGCCAGGCCTACTCCCAAGAACCTGCTCACCCAGGACGGAGCCTCTCCGGCCTCAATCGACGGCCCTCGCTTTTTTCTTTCTTTAAGATTTTATTTATTTATTTGACAGAGAGCACGTGGCACACAAGCAGGGGCAGAGGCAGAGGGAGAAGCAGGCTCCCCGCTGAGCTGGACCCCAGGACCCCAAGATCGTGACCCGCGCTGAAGGCAGACGCCTCACTGATGGAGCCCCCCAGGCGCCCCGATCTACAGCCATTTCTGCCATGAACCACAACGAGCTCCATTAAAAAGAAACAGGCCTCAAATGGCTTCACTTACGTGAAGGCCCCGAATCGGCAAACCCGACTTCGCCCCAAAGCTGACTGCAGTTTCCACCCTGGAGCACAAGCCCCTCGCCAGACAACGTGGCCTTTCCCGCTCACTCCCGGGAAACTGGCTCACAGACCCCCTGCTCCCCTCAGACGGGCAAGACATTCCTTGCCAGTACATTCTTTCCTGCTGTTTTTTCTAATGCTCTCTCTGCCTTTAAAAACCTTTCTTTTAGGGGCGCCTGGGGCAGGGGGCGCAATCGGTTGAGGCTCTGACTGTTGGTGTCAGCTCAGGTCACGATCGCAGGGTCACGAGATCGAGCCCCCTGTGCCGGGCTCCACGCTCAGTGAGGGGTCTGCTTGGGATTCTCTCCCCCCGTGCTCCAGCCCGCAGTCTCTCCCGCTCTTTCTCTACAATCAATAAATACATTTTTAAAAACCTCTCTTCAGCTCAGCTGGGTGGAGCTGCCCTCTGCTTGCCAGATGGGGTGCTGCCCGATCCATGACTCACTTCACACCACCAATTAGATCTGCAAATGTACTCAGCTGAATTTCGTTTTCTAACAGAGCCCGTTCACACCACCGGGCTGGCCAGGATGGAAAAGGTGAAGACAAGTTGAACGGGACACCCTGACGAGGACGAGCCCTTGGACCGCGCGGGAGGCCGAAGAGGCAACGAGGTGCAGCAGTTGTTCACAGAAGCAAACGCGGTCACACTCCGATCCAGCAAGGGTGCTCCCGGGTCCACCCACAGGGAGGACGCTCACTCGCCCCCAGAAACGTGTGCAGAAGGGTGTTCGCAACAGCAGCATTCATTTACCTAAAGATTTATGTATTTATCTGAGGGGGGCGGAGGGGCAGAGAGAGAGAATCCCAAGCAGACTCCCTGCTGAGTGCAGAGCCCAACACGGTGCTCGATCTCACGACCCCAAAATCATGGCCTGCGCTGAAATCAAGAGTCAGACGCTTCACCGACTGAGTGCCCCAGGCACCCCCTGGAGCGCCATTCGCAACAGCTGTGGTTCATAAGCCCGTGCCCATCAACGAACAGACACAGAAGCCAAGTGTGATCTACCCACATGGGTGTGGAATATTACTCAGCCAGGAACAGGAGTGGCGCACCGGCACACACTACCAAGTGGGCGAGCCTGGAGGACACGAGGCTCGGTGGAAGAAGCCATTAAAGGTCGCCTATCGTGTGATTCTGTTTATACGGAATCTTCAGAATGGGTAAACCTGCAGAGACAGAGATGAGTGGTCCCACGGCCAGGAGGAGGGGCAATGGTGAGGTCAGGGAGTGACTCGTGCAGTTTCCACCGGGGCAGGGAAAACATTCCCTCCGCAAGTGTACTGGCAACCACAGAATCACACATGTCACCGGGTGAATTAACTAGAGGGCACATAAATACCCCCAGAAAGAGGTTGCTTAAAAACAGAAGGGCTTTCTGCCCGGGAAGAGCGCGTGGATCCCAGCTCGCAGGACTGTGTACTTGAGAACAGAGCTGCTGGCAGCGCCCCTACGCTGGCCCGACCCCGGGAGACAAGCAGCGTGGGCGGCTGCGTTCAGAGGCCTTGGCAGTGACCGGGCGTTGCTCAGGGGTCCCCACGTGTGATCCACGGGGCCACTCGTGGAGCAGGGTACAGAGAGCACGTGGTCAAAATGTCTGGCGGGTCACGCACAGTGTGAGCCGAGCACCGAGTGCACAGGAGGACCACGTAGTGGAGAGAGCGCCACGGTGAGGTCTTGGCCGGACAGTGGGAGCACTGCAGTGCTAGGCAAGGACACGCACGGATGGGGCAGGTGGCGCGGAGACTTTCTCCCCACATACACGGGCCTTAGTGGGTGCTTGTTTGCAGTGAGTGCTTCTGGCTCTTTTTACAAAGAGGTAACGGGGCACCTGGGTGGCTCAGGAGGTCAAGTGTCTGACTCGTGGTTTTGGCTCAGGTCGTATCTCAGGGTCCTGAGATCCAGCCCCGTGTTGGGCTCTGCACTCAGTGGGCAGTCTGCCTGAGATTCTCTCTCTTCCTCTGCCTCTGCTCACTCTCAAATAAATAAATAAAGCCTTTTTAAAAAATAAAAAAAAATTAAATAAAAAGGTAAAAACAGGGGTACCCAGGTGGCTTGGTTGAGCATCCGACTCTTGATTTCAGCTCAGGTCCTGGTCTCGGGGTTGTGAGACTGAACCCCGTGCTGGACTCCCTGCTCAATGGGGAGTCTGCTTGTCTCTCTCCCTCTGCCCCTCCCCCTGCTGTGCACTCTCTCAAATAAATACACAAAATCTTGAAAAAAAAAAAAGATTCTCTCTCCTCTCCTTCTGCCCCGGCCCCTGACTTCACACACTCTTCATTTGTCTTGAAAAAAGAGAGAGAGAGGGAGAGGGAGAGAGAAACAAAAAGACCCTAAATACCTCTGGGTTCAAAGCCTAAGACCGAACCCCCGAAATTCGGGATCAGGCCGCACAGAGAGCCCTGTTGATTCCGAGCCAGGGGTGCTTGGGGTTACCGCCAGCCAGGAGCTGTCTGAGGGGTCCCCTTAGCAGGCAGGCGCCACCCAGCATCTGGAGGCTGGGGTGGGGGCCTTACCACAAACCACAGGAAGCCCCCACCTCCGCGGGCCCTAATCACCCCTGCACCGGCGGCTCCACGGACTCCGGGCTCTGGTCTTCGTCCCCCCCTTGTGGGGCGGGTCAGAGGACCCCTCGGGATGGTCAGTCCACCACCGAGGAGGTTCTGTGGGAGCCCAGAAGGCAGCCCCGTGCTACCCAAGGCCCCAGAAGTCCCGCCCCCACCCCGGGATCTGGGCAAAGGGCAGCCGCAGATTCCTGGCTTCTGTCGATGCTAATTATGGTCCGTGTGATATTCAGCAAAGACTCTAATTCCAGTATCTACTGGCCAAGCCAGTTTGGCTCATTTGCTTAAATACACAAACAAAAAGGAGGTGGTTAAAACGGCCAATAGAACCTGTGGGACTCAGGGAAGTTCGCTGAAGCGACTTAAACTTCTTGGGGCTCCTCCAAATCTCACAGCACCTGGAGCGCCCGGCAAAGCAAAGGCAGGGGAGGGCTTTCGGTGAGAACTGTTTCTTCTGAATCCCAAACGTCCCTCTTCCCTCTGAGGGGTGACTCATGGCATCCTGTCCCTTCCGAGAAAAGCCACACCAGGAGAGGTACCGCCTATCTTTCCGGGGCGTGTGGGCTGAGGCCCGGGCACCCACCCGCACACCCTGTGGGCGCTCGGCCAGCCCGGCTCTAGAACGTTCTGTGCTCCTGCCCGTCTGGCTCCGCGTAACAGCAGGAGTGGAGACGCTGGGATGTTTCCAGGAAGGCAGTGGCCCCCACCCCCGCCACTACGGCACTGTGGGGTCAGAGGTCAGGCAGTCCCCGAGGCCGTGGGGTCAGCGGGTGTGGGGACTGCACTTGGCTTGTCCCGACGGCCCGGGGCCTCTCCGTGGGCGCTGTCCCTCACGTGCCCTTGAGTTGGCAGTTCTGTTTCAAAGCCTCTGTGCACAGGAGTCCCTGTGTCCCCTGCGCTCAGACAGACGACACCATGTGAGTTCCTGAGACACTGGTTTCGAACACAGAGAATCAGGATCCACTTGAGCGCCCCGCAGGGGCACAACACACACGGGGTCCTGCTCACAGCCCACGGTGGCACCAGAAGAGGGCTCAGCCCCGCAGCAGGTGCTAGGAGCAGGTCTTCGTTTCACAGAGGAGACCGAGGTGCCAGGCGGCTCCCCCAACCTGCCCCGGGTCCCTCAGCTTCGAGTGGCCGGGCTGAGATTCAAGTGCGGCGTCCACAGCCAAGGTCAGGCTATACCCCAGCCCCCTCCACCCCGCACGCGCTGGGCGGTCCCTCCGGCTCCATCTCCTGGCCGTCAGATGAGGGCTGGGGCCCCCAGATTTCTCAAGACCCTTTCTCCGGCCACCAGCGCCTTACCTGTGTGGTTGGAAAACTGGACAGAGTTCAGCGCGTCAATCTCAAACCCCAAAACCTGCAAGACAGAGAAGGACCGGGTGTGAGAGAGCCAGGGTCCCAGGGGGCAGGCAGGAGGCTCCCCGAGCTGGGCTCAACGTCCGCGTTTTGGGGCCCGCGTGTGTCTGGCAAGGGGAGCGTCTGGAAGCACGGCAGGGAGTCACCGGCCTGCAGGGCTGAGCCTCTGGAAATCCTGCCAAGTGCAAATGCCCGGAAGTGCAAGACAGCGAGGCGTCCCTCTCCAGACGGAGGGAGGGCTGTGAGGCCCTCTTTGTTCCGAGGATGTGGATTTGAGGCCACCACCCTCTGGGGGCGCAGGGCCCAGGGGTCCCCACTGGACGGCACGCTGGCCGCTCCGTCCCCGGGAGCCTGGCTCTCGTGCTCCGCTGCGGTGTCGGCGTGGCCCACTCGCTGCCAGGGGGACCTCGGGGCGGGGGTGCGCTGGCCGGGGGCAGGGTCGGGTGGCTGCCCCGTAGCTGCCCACCAGCTGGGCACGCGCCCCACGGCACGGGGGCCGGTGACCGCACACAGGCTCCGGGTGCCACCGAGTGAAATAGGAAGTCTGTAAAATGCAAGAGCTCCTTCTTCAATGAAGGGAAAGAAAGGTCACGTCCAAAACGGCCCAGATGCATCCCCAAGCCAACGTGATGGCCGTGTGCCGGCGAAGCACCCAAGCCCAGGGCGTCTTTCCTTCTGCTCACCCTTCCCGTTTCTGCATGTGTAACAGGCAGGCACGGCTTCACGCAGGGAACACAGAGTATGGAGCGCTGCAGAGCCCCCTGGGGGACGAGCCACGTCCTCTGCAGGGTCCTTCCCACGACCCTCGGCCATCACAGGTGGTGGGATCGGGACACAGCCCAGCCCAGCCCTCGGCCTTCAGGTCCCACGCTGGCCCCCCCGCCTCTTGCACCTGACCTTCCCGGCTGGCCCTGGCTGGTAGCCCTGCAGACAGACCCGGGACCAGGGCCCTGCTGCATGGACCCCGAGAGCTCTCGGGACAGCCCCTGCGTCCCTCCAGCCACAAGGTGAAACCCAAACACCCGGGAGCAAACCAAAGCCTAATGAGCGTGAGCAGCGCACCAGGGCCTGACCATGACCTCCAGACCCATGGGAACCAGGCAGACCCCAGCGAGAGCCAGGGCGGGGGCCCCGGGTCCATCGGCACAGGGTGTCCTCACTCAGGCTTTCCTTCTGTGCCCCCCACCCCTGTGTGAATGAGGCGGCCCGGGGGGGTCGGGGCTCACGCACTGAGGGGCCGGCCTGTCAGCCTGGAAGGATGCTGTCGCCTCCCCTCTGGTCAGTGCTCCAGCCACGTCACACCCGCACACCCCCCCCTGTGGCCCCCAGGGCTCCTCTGCCACGCTGACCCCCGCCCTCCAGACCCAGTGGGTGCAGCCTGTCCCCTCTACTCCCTCCCGCCCCGGGCTGGGTCTCAGTTCACGTCTAGGGCTGAGGCCGCCCAGGGCTGCCGGGAGACCCCGACCACATGAGCCACACACAGGCAGTGGGACCCCAGGAGGCGCCAACAGAAGGGCCAGGACAGCCCCCCTGCCGGAGTGTGAGACCTCAGAGCCCCCGACCCCAGTGGCTGACAGAGGGGTGGGGTGACCCCAGGGGAAGGAGGGAAAGGATGCCTCGGAGCGTTTATACCCTCGAACCAAGTGCCTTTGGACTCTCTCCCTCCCCAGCCCCAGGAAAACAAGAAAGAACAAAGGAGCCTTTTATGGCCCAATCCGCAAGGACATGACAGGGGACCCAGTGGGTGAGAGATTTCGACAAACTTCAGACACCCCACGGGGCATGGGGACACTGAGACCTCAGTTCCCACAGAGGGGCCGCAGGGGGCGGGTCGGTGTCCCATGGACTATGCCAGAGAAGGAGACAGAGGGAGGGGGACAGACGCGAGGAGAAAGACGGGAGGGTGTGTGGGAGACACAGGCAGAGCAGACACCAAGGGCCGGGGGTGGACCTCCCAGCCTCTTCCCCTACTCACCCCAACAACACCCTCCCCCTCCAGGTCTCCCCTGAACTTCCGAGATCAGCCCCTCTGCTCTGGGCCCCACTGCCCACTGCTGGTCTGGAGCATCTGCCTCGGGCAGCTGGGGGTGGGGAGGGGACCTCGGGGTGTGCTCACACTCCCGCGGCCCGTGCCGGGGGGGGGCTGGGGGGGTTCCACGGCCAGCTCCTTCTGTGATCGATCACCGAGCCACATGCCTGTGATCGGGATCTAGCACGCCCCTCCAAAATATTTAAGCGGGTATTATCTTAAAGAAGGAAAATGCAAATCAGCAGCCCCATGAAACTCAATAGCTGCAACGGCCCTTGGCGAATGTGCCCCCTGTCCCTGGCTGGGCCAGCCTGATGCACAGCTTCCTGTCCCTGGCTGGGCCAGCACGGCTTCAGATCCCGGAAAATTCTCATCAAGGCTATAGAAACAGCTCTGAAGCGGCCATGACACAAATCCTGAAAATCCTGCCAAATTACCCGCTCCATTGCTGCTGGTTGTGCAGATAATTAATCCTTTGAAGCTGGAACACTGATGGGAGAATGATGTCCCTACTTCATGCTTCTGAATGACAGTGAGCCGAGCCCCAGGCCAGGGCCTGCTTCTCCACTTCAGGAGCGGCACTGGCTACAGCTTCTTACTCAGTGCACGTGCTGCGCGCAGGGCACGCACCAACGCAGGCA
The DNA here is from genome assembly GCA_002007465.1 of Ailurus styani. Lineage (NCBI taxonomy): Eukaryota > Metazoa > Chordata > Mammalia > Carnivora > Ailuridae > Ailurus > Ailurus styani. The sequence goes on from LNAC01000279.1 coordinate 1,755,349, forward strand.
CGCCACCGCGCAGGTGCAGGCCGACCACCCAGCAAGGCCGGCCAGGGGGCTCTGCATGGGGTCCGCTGGCTGCACGGCTGCTTCGGGAAGGTGGCAGGTGCAGGGGTACGCTCCGAAGGGAAGTCTCCCACGCTTTCCCAGAGCAGGCGGCCCTTGGACACCCATGCCCCGTGGAAGCGGGAGCGGCCAAAAGCGAGGGGCACCCAGTGCTTCCCGCGAGTTCGCGCTGCTCCACGAGGCTCAGACGAAGGGCCCACATGACTGCTGTAGCAGTTTTTCCGTAAAATCAAACATCCTCTGTGGGTTTCCCCCGGTTAGCGGAAACAGACCCTCACTCTGTAAAAGGGAACCAGCTACCGCGACCTTCAGGATAGCGGGGGACAGTGGCCCCTGGTTAACACCTACTAAGTCCTCGGTGGAATAACCGCTCTTGCGGACTGGACCCCGCTGCACCTGCCGCCTCTTCCCAGCCCCCGCAGAGCCCGACACAGGCCAGTTCTCGGTCCAGGAGTCTGGGCAGTGTGGGGACACCCCAGGAGCCCCTGGGTCCCCCCAGCAGCCATGCTCCCTGCCTGCTCCGTGTGCGGCACACGCCCAAGTTTCTGCCCCCCCCCATAGACTTCGCGTGAGTCCCGTTCCGTGGGAGGAGTCCCTTGTGCCCCATGGGCTCCACGGAGGGACAGGACCAGCCCAGATCGGCCGACTTCGGGGGCAGCACTGCCTGTGTGTGTGCTCGTGTGCGTGAGTCACGTGGTTCCACGGTGAGCCTGGGAGCCCGCGGCCCCTGGGGACAGCCTGCACAACCGCATCTGAGTGCGGGCGGCACCACGGAGGGGGTCTGGGGCCCCAGGGAGGTTACCCAGGTGAGGCCACTGTCCCTGCAGGCGCGCGGCGTAAGCAGGTGTCCAGGGGGGCGGGGCAGAGGGGCATCGGCCTCCGGAGTCCGAGCACCTGGCCACCTCCGGGCAGGTGCTGAGCAGGGCGGTAGTGCGAGACCGTCTTATGTGGGGCTGTTACTAAAACTTACACGAATTACATGAAAAACAAATGCAACGGCCCCCTAGCCTCAGCCCTCCTCCCTAATGACTTCACCGCCTCTGAAGACCAGCGGGGCTCCCCGGCGGCTGGACTAGGGCGGGACCCCACATACCGGAGGCCACCGCGTGCCTCTCCACCCACGCGGGCAGTGTGCGGTCCCCATGGCAACGGGCGCACGCACCGAACCAGCCTCCGCCAACCCCCCTTGTGTTAGCATCCACCAGCGCACCCGCAGCACACACTGAAAAGATGCAAAAGATACTTCAAGGAAGGAAAAGAGGAAGAAAAGCCTTGCCACGGGAGGGGGAACATCCCCCCCAGCAGTGTCCCCTCCTCCCAGCACGACCACCGCCCCCCTCGGAGCCCAGGAGCTCCTGGCCTTCCTGCGGCCACCAGCCCGGCCACCACCCCGTGCGCCTCAGGACAAGGGGGCTGTGGCCGAAGCCCCGGCCTCGGGCTCCACTAGCAAACCCACTCCCATGTCAGGAAAAAACCCCCGGAGCCTCGGCCAAGCAGCCCCCACAATGAAGCTCGCTCCCTCGCCACGCAGCTGGCAGGAAAGCGGGCAGCTCCGGGACCACGGGACCACGGAACCAGGGCCACGCCCCGGCAGCCAGGGTCTCCGGCTGGACAGAAGCACTGGGGTTCCAGCCAGTGCCAACCGGAGGCATTTCTGGCAAGGTCCCAGGGATGGGCACCCGGCCCGCCAGAGCGGCCCCTCCACCTGCCAGAGGCTGGGGGTGCGGACATGGGCACGGGGTACAGGAAGCAGCCTGTGTCCTGCCGAGAGAAGCAAGAGAAGGCCGGAGGGGTTCCCGCCTCCCATGCCCGCAGTGTGCTCTCCATGCACACCTTGGGGGGGTCTGCAGTGACTCCTGGGGGGGCCTTTCAAGTGCTCCATGGTGGCCAAGCAGCCACCAGAAGCGAGCGAGGACAGTGGGACGCCGGCACGCCATCGAGCTCTGTGGCCTGACCCGCACGGCCACTGTCTTGTCCCCGATGCAGACCCGGGGTCCTTCCCGAGGGCGGCTGTGCGTGGGGGAGGGGCCCTGGGTGGGTGACACATGCTCTCCGCGGCCAGAGCCCCCTCACTGCCGCAGCATCAACCCACTCTGCTGACAGCCGCGCAAGACACGGTCATTAACTCAGCAATTCGCGGGCAATCCGCCCCCGCCGGGGCGCCGATCGCTCCCAGCAGGGAAGAGGGGAAGCTCTGGAAAATTCCAGCACGGCTCCCCCCCCCCCGCCACCCTGCCCAGGCCACCCCGGTCCCTCTGGGGGAGGGGATCCCTGTCTTCAAGAATCCTCGCTACGGCTGTTTTGCAAGACCTGTAGCCGCTGCCATAGGAATCAGAATTAGGAAATAGGGGACGCCACGGCGTCTCGTGACTGCTGGCGTGCTGGTCGGCCTTGGGGCTGGGTGCCGGGGTCCTGCCCACAGCCTGGCACCACTCAGCCCGCGGTTCAGCTCCACCTGCATCCACTGTCCTCTGACCTCCGACGGGCACCCTTGCTGGAAACAGCCCTTCATCCTGGCGGCGGCCTGCAGATCGGCTTCCGTCCCGTGGCCACCTCCGCCCACACGTGTGCCCCAGCCTCGGCGGTCACAGCCCCGGACCCCCGAGACCCCCGCCCTGCTCCCGGAGGCACACGCAGCGCCCCGACTTCCGGGCTCCAAGCGCTCGCTGCCAGGAGCACGGCCCCCTGCCAGGTGCTACAAGGGTCCGGGCGCCGGCGGTCGGGTTCTGCTGGGGCTGGGCTGAACTACAAAGCCCTTAGAGGGGGGCCTCACCCCGAGCTCCCCGGGGGCCGGACGGGGAACAGGGTGGCTGCTCTGGGCGGGCAGGGAGGAGAGGCATTGCACCCCTCGGCCAACCACATGATCCTAGCCCAGGGCCCGGGGCCCCACGCCTGCCTCCTTTCTTCTTGAGAGCCTCTATCATTTACCTGTTCCTCCGTGTCACTCTTCCCACAGCTGTATGTGCAGCACGGGCTGCCCCCGCGATGACAAGCCCACGAGCCACAAAGCTGACGGCCCCCGCGTCACATCGGCCCCCTGCACACAGACGCACCCTCCCCTCCCAGACAGCACAGTGCTACCCCAGACCCCGCGAGGACCAGTCATTTAAACAGGAGCCAAGGCCCCACTTGGAGCACAGGGCACGCACACACACGCATGCACACACGCACACATACATGCCGACTTACTCATCACACACGCACACACAGTGAGAAAAAGATCAGAAAATGCGACCAATTAAGTTCTGGCTTTCTCCATGACGAGCAAAGAGGAGCCACAGAAAGCTCAGCCCCAAACCGAGACAGACAGTTAGGAAATCCAGAAATTAAGCATTCTGGACCTTCTTGGAGAAACCACAAAGGCAACACCCAGGTTGCAGGACAGACACACATTCCGGTCAGCCCCGGGGCCTTGCAGAGGCGGGAAACGGGAATCATGACAAGGGGCAGGGAGTGAGGCAAGAAGAGCTACGTGTCCTGGGGCACGAGGGAACATTCCGGAACACACCTGGCCGCGTTCCAGACCCTGCACACCCCCTCCAAGGACGTGAATGTCCACACCGGGCAGGAGGCCGCCACACTCTTTCATGTCAGCGATCTTGTACCGTTTGCCGACAAGGGTAACACCAGGAAAAACGTTACGGCAAAAACCACGTCTTTTAAAGGGGCGGGGTGACGTTCTGGTATCTTCCCAATGCAGTTCTGGGGCAGGAGACCCTTCCAGCCCAGGAGTGCTCGGGAAAAATGGAAAGATCTTCCCCTCCAGAAGGCCACCTCGAGGCCCCAGTGGTTCCTGAAGGTGAAAAGCTGGGAGGAAACGACTCCCGCTGTCCCCACACGGTCACGGAGACCCGGACACGGGATTTAAATAAGTGTTAGGCAAAGGCCCAAGTCAGATTCTCAAGGCCACGGGAGGTGACCCTTCAAGGCTACACCTCTCCGCTGTGACCCTGCAGGGATGCCCCCTCCCCAGCACAGAGGTCACACCTGTCCAAGGCCAGGAAGGCTCTTTCCCGGAGCCCTCAGAGGGTGTGCGGCCCTGTCAACCCCCTGACGGCTTCCAGGCCCCCGCACGGCACGGCGAGAGCATCTCTGTGGATTTTTTTTTTTTTTTAAAGATTTTATTTATTTATTTGACACAGAGAGAGATTACAAGTTACTAGGCAGAGAGGCAGGCAGAGAGACAGGGAGAGGAGGAAGCAGGCTCCCTGCTGAGCAAAGAGCCCGATGCGGGCCTCGATCCCAGGACGCTGAGATCATGACCTGAGCTGAAAGCAGAGGCTTTAACCCACTGAGCCACCCAGGCGCCCACATCTCTGTGGTTTTAACCTCCCCCGTCTGCAACACTGCGGAGAGCGGCCCCAGGACACTGACACCACCCCAAGCCTCGTGGGTCTGCTGCACCTTCCCCGCCACAGCCCAGCAGGTGGCGTGGCTGCCTGGGGGATTCTGGGAGCTCCGCTCCCCACGGGGGTGCTGCTGGCTCCAAGGGACTCTACTTCCCTGCTCGGGAGAACTTTTGGTTTCGATTCCTGAGAGGAGGCCGACCCGCCAGCCTCATGCCGGAGGCTGTGCTTCGTTCCCCACCCCCCCACCGCTCTTTCCCGGCCCCAGAATCGAAGGCCAGAGCAGCAGGAAGGCCCAGCCGTGCACAGGGAGGTGCCCCCGAAGCAGTGCTGGCCTGTCCGGCCTTGACTCGGCAGCCCGCTCTCCGCGGACGGGGCCACGAAGGCCGCGAGCCAGCCCTTACTGTCCTCGCTCTGCAAACGTGGGATCCTCCCGCCCGAGGCTCTAATTGCTCCGCCGCTGGTCACCAGAACATACTTTGGACTCGGCCTGAAAACACGACTCAAAGCCAGGGTCAAGGTTCTCTGCCCCTCTCTCTCTGGTCTGACGTTTTTCTCTGCTCAGGGAGGGCGGCTGCTCACAGGCCGCCGGCTGCTCACGGGCCGCCTGCCTGCGACAGGAAGCCGTGTGCTCTGGGGACCTGGCGAGAAGCGGTCTGGGAACCAGGGCCCTGAGCCCTGAAGCCCGCAGGCCTCGCTCCAACCAGCACTCGGGGGAGCGGTGGGGGCGCCCCGGGCGCCGGGCCCCATCTGCGCGCCAGGAGCACCATTCTTACTGCGCACTCGAGGCTTGGAAAGGCTCAGCCCGCAGTGCCCGGTCCCTGAGCCGGAGCTCCCAAGACAAAGGGACAGAGGGCCGGTCCCCGCAGGGGCTTCTCCAGTCTCTCCGCATCTGTGGGGCTCAGCCAGGGCCCGGCCTCTGCTGCCCTTCCTAAGTGCTCTTCCCACGCTCAGCTGGGTGCACAAGTGTACCTTCGTCTAGCTCCACCCACACGGAGACTGCCCCCCCGCACCGAGCACAACTCTGGGCGCTCCAGGGTGCTCCCCCTCCCCACCCCTGCTGGAATGTGCAAGCGCCGGCTCCAAGCCTATCCCAGCCCCGTGTGACCCAGCCCGTCCTGTGCCGAGGCTGGTCTGAGGCCAGTCGGCAGCCATCCCCACCCTGCCCTGCCTGGCTCTGCTTCAGCGGTGCACAGGGTGGGGGGCGAGGGGGAGCAGAACGCCGGCACGGGACTCTGGGGGCAGCCTGCAGTGTTAACTGTTTGACCCTCCCAGAGCTAAGCAACCCGGGCCAAAGCAAGCATTTGTAGGCTGATAAGAAATCTAGACTCTGCTCAAGGAAGCAGTAAGTGTGTCCGGTGAGCTATGAAATTTCTGGAAATTGCTCGTTATGGGCTGAACTGTGTTCCCCAAATTCCTATGCTGAAACCCTGGCCCCCAGCACCTCAGAAAGTGACTGTGTTTGGAGACAGAATCTTTAAAGGGATAACTAAGGAAGAACGGGGTCACCAGGGTGGCTCCAAAGCAATGTGACCCGTGTCCCCCTGAGAAGAGATGAGGACACAGACGCGCACAGACGAACCAGGTGAAGCACCATCCACACGCCCCACAGACACCTCTCGGGAGGAGGCGGCAGCCGTGCTGACACCTTGATCTTGGACTTCCAGCCTCCAGAAGTGAGAGACCCTAGACGCCTACTGTTCGAGCCGCCCGAACACACTGACACGGCCCTGTCTGGGGTCCAGCTGCGGGGAGCATGTCTGGAGGACCACCACCCCTGGCTTTCTCCCCTCCTCAGCCCTCTCCATCCCCCCATACTGGATCTTATTTCGGTAATTAGGAGGAAGAGGAGAAAATTAGGGCAAAAACACACGTAGGTAAGAACTGAAAACCCAACCCACATCCCCTCCTGACAGAGGTCCCAGCGTCCACAAGATGCTTGACGCACACTTACGTGCCACCCAGCCCTACTACCCTGTCTGGTCCTCCTGCCCAGTGGGGGTGAGCACAGTGCCCGGGCACGCTGGCCCACCTCATCCAGCAGCAACTCCAAGGGATGTTCACACGGCCCATCTCCCCTGGCCCTAAAAAAATCCGGAGCGGGCATCATGCCCATTCCACAGACGAAGCAACCGAGCTCAGTGTGGAAGATGGTCCCTGCCTTCAGACACCCCCGGCCATACGCCTCCTGGGCCTCACGGGCCTCGAAGGAAGTGCCGGGATGGGTCCAATCAGAGGCAGAGCCCCGCCACGTCCCACGACAGGTGGAAGGAGATGACAGGACCACCATCCTCGCCCCCAGCCTACGTCCCACAGCTCCAGCACACAGGTAAGGATGCCGGGCAGCAGAGAAACCCCAGGTAAGAACTGCAGCTCTGACCTTAAGAGGCATTTGGCGTGGAAGTTCAGAGCACATACCTGCAAGGAACAGGGGTGCATTACTGGGGGGCACAGGTGAGTCGCGGAGGGGAATGGCTTGCCCAGTGCAGGGAGAAGGAGGGAGTGTGTGTGGCTGGACAGGGAGGAGGGACTGGACACAGGGAAGCGAGCAGGGGCCCCGCACACCTCTGCCAAGGGCAGCTCCCACGGCTCCCCGGCCAAGAAGAGCGAGGGCTGCTCCTATCATGGGGACAGGAGGCTGAAGCTGTTCTCAAGAGCCTGGTCCTGCCTCCCAGGGGGCCCCTGTGCAGAGACCCTGCACCTTTCTCCCCAAGCACAGGACCACCCCAGCGACCCTGCCCACACAATCCACCCACGAGCAGAGCTCCCCCCTCTCCAAGGAGCTAGGGGCGCACAGGGGCCCAGCCACACCGGCTTCTTGCCCCGGGGGGTGCAGGCCGGAGGTGGGCCGTGCAGGGGAGCCACGACCTTGTTGTGACCACTCAGCACTCCTGCAGGGCAGACAAGGCAGGGAAGCACCCATCACCCCGGTACTGCCTCTGGCCGGGCATGAAACCCAGGGCATCCAGGCCTCCTCTGCCCCTCCAAGGGCCACCAGGCCATAACCTTGGGGCTGCAGCAGGAAGCACTGGACACCTGGCCTGGGAGACCCACCAAGGACAGGAGGCGACGGGGGAGGGAGACCCGCCATGAAGTGAAGGCTACACAACATTTGAAAAGCAGCTTCTACAGCCCAACGGGTAGGGCCTGAATCTGTCCCCGGCTGTCCCTCCGGGCGACACCTGCAGGGAGGCCCTCTGGGCCCGCCCCGGCCGCCCACCACCTCCCACGGCAGCCCTCCGGGAGGGGGGCCCACCCCAGCAGTCCGCCAGCTCGCGGGTCCCCCCAGCAGGGGAGCGCCACCAACTCCCGCCCTGGCCGCCCGCGCGCCCCCAGGGCAGGGTCAGCAGGCCCCCCGCGCCCC
>LNAC01000279.1:1763938-1774473 GCA_002007465.1 Ailurus styani
CCCTCCCCTGGCGGGGTCCCGGGCAGGCCACCCGCGTGCTCGCACCACCGCCATGGAGCACGAGCCCGTCCCCCGCGGTCACCGCCCCGTCCTTCACCTCCGCGCGGGGCTCAGGCATCCCCGGTTCCCCGTGAGGTTCGCGCGCTGCTCGGGGGCGCCTCACACTTGAGGACTGGGTGATGTGGGCCCCTGGGCCGCTTGTGGTGAACCCTCTCTGTCCTCGGGGAGGCTGATGAGCGCGGCGGCAAGTGCTGGCCTAGGGAGGAAGGAGGGCAGGGCCTTAGCTGTCCACCTTTTCAAGAGCAAGTACATCCTAATTAATAACAGCAGCTAACATGGAGTGCTTGCTGTGTGCTAAGCCCACGTCCTGCATTAACATATTTAAAATCCCCAAGGCCTGATATGGTAGAGGGTCATCCAGTTTCACAGAGGAGGAAACAGGAAGAGAAACAGACCTTACAGAAGCAGGGACAGGTGTCGCTGGGCGAGAGCCCTGGGGACTTCCCCGGGCCAGCCACTCTAGCTGTTGTCCTCACTGCCTTCTCTCTGTCCTACTCTGAGTTCAGCTGCCCGTGGCCCTCAGGAGGGCCCGATGAACCTCTCCCTGCAGCTGATCTCCCCCCTCCCCACCTTGATCTCCTGTCCTTCTGCTTCTCTGGACAAACCTCATGAGCACCCGCCCCCTTCTTCATCCCTACCCCCTCACACCTTCAGCCCAGGTAAATGCAGAGCACTACGGAGGGAAGAGGCTGACAGGCCCCCCGGACCCCCGGCTCTAGGACTGTCTTCCTTGACAGAGGGCCCAGGTAAAGGTCAAAACCCTGAGCATGACATTTTGGTGAGTTCACTTTCCATGGGGCTTTGGAAAGATCCTCACTCCCTGGGCGCCCATGGGTGTCAGGCTAGTCATGGGAGAGTCCCCTGGAGAAGCTGGTGAACTGAGCCTGGCCCCGGGGGCACTCTTTCAACTGCAGGTGCTTTGGGGACCACTCAGGTTGGGCAGATAAGGGGATGTGGTATTTTATGAGCACTGTTCCCGCTAAGTATCAGTCCGTAGCAAATCTCTTTCCCAGGGACCCAGATAGTGAAGACCGTGGAAACCACCCGTCTATTGAAAAGATCCTAGACGTCCCAGCCAGCCAGGTGATGGGTGGGCCGCCTCCCTACTGTGTCGGGGTGGGGGAGGGGTTCTGAGCCCCTCAGGACTGCCCCACCCCCCACCCCACCCTGTCCTTCCAGGGCAGACCCACCCTTCCTGGGAGAGGACACAGTCCCCAGTGCAGGGTCGCTCTTAGCTGATTAGGAAGAGGCAGCTGACTGCCAGGTCCCTTGCGGGAGGGAGGCTCCACTGGAGAGGCGAGTGGGTGGGGTCCATGAAGTTGCAGAAAGTGGTTCCCGGAGAAAGACCTGGGGACAGAAAGAATCTGCGGCTGAGCCTGGTGTGTTTGGGGCTCCCCGGAGCCAGGTGCCTGTGCACCTCTGTGGCCTGGTTGTTACACTTTTAGAGGAGCGCCCTCGGGCTGCAATCCCACTTGGGGCTGGGTCCACCCCCCCAACACCGCAGGAGTGCTGTGATCTGGAAAAAGGCTGGCTGATCCCACCCCAGAGCATTGTCACCTTCCACTGGAGGTGAACTTCACCTACCGGCTGCCTGTTACGGGTTGGCTCTATTCCCCCAATTCACTTGTCGTAGTCCCAACCCCCAGTACCCGGGGCTGTGACCTTATGTAGAAATAGGGCCTTCCTCAGATGTAGTCAAGTTCAAGTGGAGGCCTTAGGGTGGGCCCTAACTCCAGCACGTCTGGTGTCCTTATGAACAGGGGAGCACACTCTCCTGCTCAGCCCCGGGAAGGAACCAGCCCCGCTCACACCCTGATCTTGGCCTCTGGCCTCCAGAACTGGAAGACAATCCGTTTCTGCTGCTGAAGCCGCCCGGGTACCCGTGTCAGAGTTTGGGCTTCACCCGGGCGTACCGCCCGCTGGCCATCCAGCTCACCCCCCGAGGGTCCCAGGCGCTGGCACCGGTCCCGAAGAAGCAGACAGCCATGAAGGAATAAGCTGGCTGGGCTCTGTTCACATGGTGTGTCCCAGATTTTCTGAGGCCTCCCTAGGGTCGAATGTTGGGTCCTACCAGCAGAGCGTGAATACTGATTTCAGCTCCAGGAAAAGTCATCACCGTCCCCCAGGCTCCTCCTGGCCAGACTGCTGCCTCTGATGACGGCTCCAAGGGATGGGGTGTCTCCAGAGACGTAACCACTATACTCACTATTTTATATATATATATATATTTTAAGATTTTATTTATTTATTTCACAGAGGGAGAGAGATCAGAAGGAGGCAGAGAGGCAGGCAGAGAGGGGGGGGAAGCAGGCTCCCTGCTGAGCAGGGAGCCCGATGCGGGCCTCGATCCCAGGACCCTGAGATCATGACCTGAGCCGAAAGCAGAGGCTTTAACCCACTGAGCCACCCAGGCGCCCTATTATATTATATATTGTATCCCCCAGATGCATATGTTGAAGCCCTGCCCGTCAAGGCGCTGGTTTTGGAGCTGGGCCTTTGCGGGGTAATGAAGGTCAAGGGGCGGAAGGGGCGGCGCCTGATTTGGTAGGTTTGGGTCCTGAGAAGCGGCAGCGGCAGAGAGTGGGGTCCGTGCGTGCAAGCGCTGAGGACAGGCCCGTGAGCACGCGGTGAGCGGGAGAGGACCCCTACAGGCCGGGAAGCGAGCTCTCACTGGACCGAATCCGTCCAAGTCCAAGTGGAAACCGTCGACTTCCGGCGCCCAGAACTGGGGGAATTAAGTGTCTGTCGCTGGAGCCGCCCAGCCCGTGGGGTTTTTGTCCTGATGGCCTGAGTTAAGATAATCACCGCAAACATCCTTCTTCGTGGTGGACCAGGCGGTTCTTCAGTGCCCTGCCTCTGCGCTCAGACCACAGCACCTCGCAGACCACAGGGTCCCAAGCACGCGATGAAGGCGCGCACGTCAGGAGTGAATTTCCCAACGCCGGCTTTGTTCAGTCCTCAAGGCCAACGTGCTGAGGAGGCAGGGTCAGGATTCCAAACTCGGTGACATCTCCCCACATGTTGAACTTGGCTTCTTGCAGGTCACACAGAGCACAGCACGAGACGGGCCACACAACGTATTAGGCAGACAGGACGTAGGAAGCGAACAGTCCCCACGCGACGTCAGTCTGTGGGTACTCGGATGAGATAAGGTCTCCGTGCTAAGCACTCGGCGCTTATGTCCCAGCAGGGAAGGATCTCGGTTCCTCTTGGAGATCAGTCGGGCAGACCACGAAGTGGTCCGTTTGAAGTGGTCGGACATGCGAGGTCAGGGTCTGAGGAGTCTGACGGTTTGCTGCAAAAATTCTCCCTTCCTAAAGGGCTGTCATCTGTCTTGGGCCCTGCAGACCTGCTCTTCTACTGGTTGTCGGGTCTGGGGTGTGGTTGACCAGCACTGGGTCCTACTGTAGGACCCCTGACGGCTCACCTCATTGCTTGACGCAGGGTACCAGGTGCGTTGGGAAGCGGGGTGCATGGGCAGGATGGATATTGATTAGTTTGAATACCTTTGGCAGGCTCTGGCATCCGGGGCTGTCTCTGGTTGTCTGGTCCCTGGCCCTGGGCAGAGGGAGAGCAGGCGAGGGGGCGCGGAATGTGGGTTCTGGGCTGCTTACTTTGCATGGGAAAGACACATTTTCTGTCTCTGAGGGTTGGCTAGCCCCATGAGGGACAGTCTCTCCCCAGTCAGCCAGGCCTAGATGCCGGGGTGTGGAGAATACAGAAAATAGGACGACGCAGGTCATACAGCAGGGTGACTTCTGGACTTGGGGGCCGCACTGCCCCGGCGGATTCCAGCTCCTCCGATGGCCTTCGGCACCTTGGAGTGACAAGCTAGGTCAACTCTTGGACTCAGTGTCCCCTATTTCTTCGTGAGTAGAAGTAAGAAGAATATATCAAAGCAGCGTTGAGGGTCCAGGAGTCTGCCCCATGTGGAGACGAGACCCAGACGGGGTGTGAGGGAGGGTTCTGGAACGTCTCCTCGTCATTATTTATCAGGATACCCTGGTCTGCAGGAGCAGCACTGGTGGGAAATTTCACTCTCTAGTGACTGCTGGACTCCAGGCTGCCATTTTTAGAGGATGAAGAATCTAGCTTGAAATCCTTCCATATTTACAAGCGGTTCCATCCTTCTGAGAACAAGCTTTTGGACATTTCTCAGTTCCAGAATATTCTTTTTTAAAAATTATTATTTAAATTTTTATCTATTTTTATTTTTTAAAGATTTTGCTTATTTATTTGACAGAGAGAGACACAGGGAGAGAGGGAACAGAAGCAGGGGGAGTGGGAGAGGGAGAAGCAGGCTTCCCGCTGAGCAGGGAGCCCGATGCGGGGCCCGATCCCACGACCCTGAGATCATGACTTGAGCCAAAGGCAGACACTTAATGACTGAGCCACCCAGGCGCCCCTATGATTTACATTTTTAAAGTAAGTTCCATGACCATCTTGAAGCCCAACATGGTGCTTGAACTCACGCCCCTGAGCTCAAGACCTGAGCTGAGATCAAAAGTCAGATGCTCTGAACCCCTGCTCTTGAGTCACACATCAGGCTCCGCGCTTAGTGGGGAGACTACTTAGGATACTCTCTCTTCTTCTCCCTCTGCTCTCTCTCTCAAATAAATAAGTAAAATCTTAAAAAAAAAAAAGAGAGAGAGAGAGGGAGTCTGATGCTCGAGAGACTAAGCCACCCAGGTGCCCCCAGAATGTCTTTCTTAAGAAGCAACAACTGGGGGCGCCTGGCTGGCTCAGTTGGAAGAACGTGGGACTCTTGATCTCGGGGTCGTGAGTTCGAGTCCCATGTTGGGTGTAGAGATTACTTTAAAAAAAAAACAACTTAAATATAAAACAAAACCAAAGAGGCAATAGCTGAACCTCAGGCCTGGATTCCAGGCTGTTCTTTATTCTGACAGATTATCTTTTTTGCTTTCCTCATGGGAAGAGCTGAGATTTTTTTGAACATTGAGAGCACTTTGGGTCAGAGTCTTCAGGAACACGAGAGAGTCCCGCCGATTCTTTCCTGACCTGTGACTTTCTAGTCCTTGAACACGCTGGTCTGGTTTGAGACTCACCTTACCTTGGCGGGTCAATGAGCTGGTCACCTCGACAACCTCTGGGCGCTCCCTGAAACCGCTCCAGGCCATCTGGAGAGTTTTCTCCCAAGAGTTTGGAAAACTGGAATAAGAGTCACCTGCAGCCCACGAGGGGCTCTCTGCTCACGGTTCCCGATGCAAGGAAATAACCCGAGCGTCCCCCGCTCCTTCTGGCCAGGCTTTACTGGAAATGTTCCTTCTTTCTCCTTAGTGATACTTCGGGTCAGAAAAGAACCCAAATCTGGGCCAACGGCCAGGAATTTTAGCCCCTTGAAGGGCCTGTTTGGCAAATTATTCACAGAGAAAGAGCAGAAGGAAAGCGAAGGAATTCGCTGTCATACAGGAGTTCTCGGAATGGGAGAGGCTGGATTTTCGTGGGGTCCGAGCGGACACGGTGTGCTGACCTTCCTGGCAGCCGCTCTTTCCTACTGTGCCCACAGAGACGGGTGAAGACTACTCACGGTTCTCGAGTTGCGAGAGAAACTCATGTCGTAGGCAACGCGGGGAGATGACAAACATCACAGGGAAGAAATGGAAACCAGTCGCGGTCCCACGTCCCGAGGGCAGACGGCGTTCTGGTCTCCTTTTCAGGCTCGTCTGCATGCGTTTGCACGAGTGTGGCAGGTGCTCAAGACACAGACTGACGTGAGACTTTCTTTTTCTTCTTTTTTTAAAAATTTATTTATTTGGGAGAGAGAGGGAGACAGAGAGAGGGCAGGGGGAAGGGGCAGAGGGAGAGAGAGAATCCCAAGCAGACTCCATGCTGAGTGCAGAGCCGGACACGGGCCTGGATTTCACCACCCCGAGATCATGATCTGAACTGAAACTGAGAGTTGGACCCTTAACTGACTGCGCCACCCAGGCACCCTCCGAGACATTTTTTTTTTAAGATTTTATTTATTTATTTGACACAGAGAGAGAGATCACAAGTAGGCTGAGAGGCAGGCAGAGAGAGAGGAGGAAGCAGGCTCTCCGCTGAGCAGGGAGCCCGATGTGGGGCTCCATCCCAGGACCCTGGGATCATGACCTGATCTGAAGGCAGAGGCTTTAACCCGCTGAGCCACCCAGGCGCCCCATTTTTTTTTTAAAGATCACGATTTGGGCGCCTGGGTGGCTCAGTGGGTTAAAGCCTCTCCCTTCGGCTCAGGTTATGATCTCAGGGTCCTGGGATCGAGGCCCGCATCGGGCTCCCTGCTCAGCAGGGAGCCTGCTTCCTCCTCTCTCTCTGCCTGCCTCTCTGCCTACTTGTAATCTCTCTCTGTCAAATAAATAGATAAAATCTTTAAAAAAAAAAAAGATCACGATTTGTGGGGCGCCTAGGTGCCTCAGTTGCTTAAGTGTTTGCCTTCAGCTCAGGTCATGATCCTGGGGTCCTGGGATCAAGTCCCGAATTCAGGCTCCCTGCTTATCAGGGATTCTGCTTCTTCCTCTCCCTGCCCCTCTCTTCTGCTTCCGTGCCCCCTCCCTCCCTCTTTATCTCTGACAAATAAATAAAATCTTTAAAAAAAAGATCACGATTTTTAATGGATTATGTACATTCATAATATTATATTTTTATACCTTCCGCGTGTCCTCCAAAACTCTTAGTGATCTTTTCTGGCTAGTTCACCTCCCTCCTGTGAAGCTACAAGAATTTAACGAATCGTCTTATCAAAGAGTCAGGTCGTGTCCAGTGCTACCCAGTTACAAATATTGCACTGGACTTACTTGTAAGTACACCTTCCTGTGCATTTCTGATTACTTGCTTACTACAAATTCGTTGATGTGGATTGACAGGTAAGCGAGTAGTTTGCACCTTTTACTTCTTCTTTTTTCTTAATTTATGAGAGAGAGAGAGAGAGCGAGCATGAGAGGGGAGAAGGTCAGAGAGAGAAGCAGACTCCCCGTGGAGCCGGGAGCCCGATGTGGGACTCGATCCCGGGACTCCGGGATCATGACCTGAGCCGAAGGCAGTCACTTAACCAACTGAGCCACCCAGGCGTCCGCACCTTTTGCTTCTTAATGTCTATTGTCTGATTTCACTCCCGTGAAATCAAGGATTCAAGGAATCCTTGAAAATTGGCAAGTCAAACAGCACAGGAGACTTTAGTGTGAATCTGTATCATTTCTCCCTAGAGTTTTACAGAAGTCAAAAGCATGAATAAAAGTGATGAATGTAATTGTGGAACCTGGATTTTCGGAGGCCCAGAGTCTTATGTTTGCTTCTGAGATCACACTGAGCGGGGCTGACTGGGCCCGGGAGCCCAGGACCCCAGGATCATGACCTGAGCTGAAGGCAAACACTTAACCAGCATGCCCTCAGCACCACCTGTGGGCCTCACGAGGGACCCGGGGGCCCCCTCAGCTCACCAGCATCTCATCTGGGAAATGGTCACAGGGGCTCGTGTGTGGTTCTGGTGGACATCACACGTGGCACACACGTGCAGCCAGCAGTATATGTGATGACTACACCCCACTTTCCCACCAGACTGTGACTCTGCTGGGGAGACACGCCCGTCCTGCACCCCAGCGTCTGCACTGTGCATTCCACTGGGGGGGACAGGGCTGTCCTGCACCCCGACGTCTGCGCTGCGACCCCCCTGGGGGGTCAGGGCCACCCTGCACCCTGACATCTGCACTGTGACTCCACTGGGGGGTCAGGGCCACCCTGCACCCCAGCGTCTGCACTGTGACTCCACTGGGGGGGACAGGGCCATCCTGCACCCCGACGTCCATACTGTGCCGACCGGTGCTGGCACCGTGGTTGAGTGTTGGCGGCGTCCAGGGCCGGTGGCCAAGAAAGAATTCTTGAGATGGCTTTGGGGCAAGAAAGTGATTGTGTGAAAGCGCGGGGACGGGACCCATGGGCACGAAACGCCTCCCGTGGGGCTCTGAGGGCTGGAGCTGCCGGCAGGGCGGGAAGGGAAGGCTCTGCAAGCGGGAGGTGGGCGGGGAGCGCGGCTGCTGGGGGACCAGTGGGCGGGAAGCCCGCTGGGGGGCTGAGCTGTGATGGGCTGGGGGGAGGCCCGCGGCTCTGACGGCCAGGAAGGGGGCTTCGTCCAGCGGCCCGGGAGAGCCTGTCCCACAAACACGCCCGAGTCCCCTCCTGATCCTATCCCTGTCGCTGGAGGCGACTCTAGGGGCGGATTTCAGCCCGGAGCCCGGGTGGGCCACGAAGCTCGCTGGCTCGGCCGTGCCAAACACAACGCGGCCGGGACTGTCCGTGGGGACGGCGCCGAGTCCATGCGGGGAAAACAGGAGCGAGGCCCCGCTGCCTTTTCGAAGGGCTGTTACCGCCGGTGACTCGTGTGCCGGGACCTCTGCACATCAAACCTGGAAGCTGCCGACTGAGCGCATTTTCGACTTCTACTCGTAAGACCCCAGGTCGGGAGTCGATTCCGGGACTGCTGGGCTGGCGGAGCGGAGCTGTCACCGCGCAGTGGCAGACGGGGCAGCGGTCACAGCGGGACAGAGCCACGCGCACCGCCCCCGCCGAGTGGCGGGTAAGTCGTGGGGCCCGGAGCCCTGTGCTTGCCTTCTGCCTGCGGCATTCAGGGCCTGATGAATCGGCTTCTTCTGGGGCACTCCTCCCATCAGAGCCTCAGGGACGCAGTGCGGCGGGCCTTCTGGTGGCGGCGCCGGAGGGACAGAGCCTCGCGTTCCTGCCGTCGGGGCTGAGAGCGGAGCCAGCCAGGCTGGGTGGCCAAGGGCACTCGAAGGCCAGCCCGTTTCCTACGGTGGAGGGATGACCAGGCAGGCCCAGCTCCCTGCTCTTCCCCGAAGGCAGGAAAAGGTGGCCCAGAGAGAATGCAGGCGGGAGCGAGAGAGACAGTCCCTCCTGCCCGGTCAACCAGAAACCTGTGCCCGCTGCCTCCGGCTGGCGGAGCCCACCCTGCGTCTCCCTCCAGCCTCTGCCTCCTCCTGCCCGCCCCCAGCCCGCGTCCAGGGCGACCCTGGTCCCAGAGGAGTCGAACCCTCTTTCGGCCGAGAGTCACTGTGGCCAAGACCACACGCGGGGCGGGCCTGCAGCGACACGGGCCTCATCAGGATGCAGATTGCTTCTGTGTTGGAATGATCATATTTGGGGGCAAATAAAACTCATTAGTGAAATCGACTTCACCTGTTTTTTTCTTTCATGTGGCTCCTGGACAATTGGAAGGGACGGCTGTCCCCACATTTCCACTGGACAGTGCAGGCACTTACGTGTCGAGTGGCCTCTGGTCCTGGAGCCCGAGCAGCCGCTGTTGCCGCCTGCATCGCGGCGCCTGGCGCTTCCCCAGCGATCGCTCGCGGAGAGAGACGGGGGCCCTTCAGGAAGCGGGTGCGGGGTGCTGGGAGCAGGTGGGCCCTCGGTGGCAGGTGGCTCAGGGTGGGGGCTGGGCCTCCTCCCGCCTTTGCCAGTGCCCCAGCAGGGTCCCTACGGAGCATGGGGACCCTGTGTGCAGACCTGACCCCCTGAGTTATCAGAGGTCTCTCCTGGGGAGCGGGGTCCCTGAGCAATTCGCACTACCTTTCCGGAAGTCCCGCCTCCTTACTGTTCTTAGAATTCCCCGAGCAGGTACCTGCCGCAGGGCCTTTGTGTGTGCTGCTCCTTCTGCATTATCTTCTCCAGACACCCGTATGGCTCACTTTTCAATCTCTTTGGGCCTCTCTTCAAATGCTAACTTCTCGTAAACAGTCTTTGCCCCCAGAGTCAGGTAAATTAAGGCAGAGACGTACGTAAAGGAAACCATGGATCCTATTTCCTATTCTTTCCAACACGTGGTACCGCAGGACTGCTGCCAGACTCCCTGGACTTTCGTGAAGTTTAGTGGAGACTTAGAAGGTGACACAGTGTCAAGTGTGGTACCAATCTGTACAAGTTTGGTTGGACACGTGGCCCGGGGGCTCATTCCTCTTGAGACAGCACGAGCCCCGGGCAAGCTCCCCGCTCTCCCCCGGGGCTCGGATTTCACCTGTCTTCCCCGCCAGTCGGCTCCGGCGGGGGCCCCCCCGCCGCGGACTGTCGCCCCCTGCAGCGCAGAGCACAGGGCCGGACACCCAGCGGGTGCTCAGCAAGGTGGCTGAACGGAGGGGTGGTGTGGAAGCCATGGTGTGTCCCGTCAGGATAGAGAGGGGGCAGCTGCTTTGCGACCTGCCTGCTAAGGGGGCGGCTCCTGCCACGGCAGCGGTTCTGTGCTGCACACGCGTGAGCCTGAGAGGAAAGGCAGCGGCAGGGCGCCTGGGTGGCTCAGTGGGTTAAGGCCTCTGCTTTCGGCTCAGGTCATGATCCCAGGGTCCTGGGATCGAGGCCCGCATCGGGCTCTCTGCTCCGCAGGGAGCCTGCCTCCTCCTCTCTCTCTGCCTGCCTCTCTGCCTACTTGTGATCTCTCTCTGTTGAATAAATAAATAAAATCTTTAAAAAAAAAA
>LNAC01000279.1:1774636-1800376 GCA_002007465.1 Ailurus styani
AAAAAAAAAAAAAAATCTTTAAAAAAAAAAAAAAAAAAGAAAGGCAGCGGCAGAGCCGAGCCGGTCACGGAGTGCGGGAGAGGGGGTGCCCGCGGGGAGCTCGGAGCCCGGGCGCGGCAACGGGAAGAGAGCCCGTGACGGACCACTCTTAAAACTGATGTGCGCAGGGGTGCTGGGGGGGCCCAGTTGGTTAAGTCATGCCTTCCGCTCAGTCGTGATCCCGGGGTCCTGGGATCGAGCCCACGTCGGGGGTCCCTGCTCAGCGGGGAGCCTGCTTCTCCCTCTCCCCCTCCCCCGCTCATGCTTACTCTCTCCCCCTCTCTGATATAAATCAAATCTTAAAAAAAAAAAAACAAAACCCAAAACCCAAAACACTGATGTGCACGGTTTTAGGTCTGTGGTGGATGAGTTTTGGGACTCCTGGCCCCCAACCGCGGGGAACAGTTTGCTCCCTGATACCTGCAGCATCTTAGCACGGGGTGAGTGTGGGCGGAAGGCCCTGTGCCCCTCACGTGGGGTAAGGGCGAACAGGAGCTGGGCAGAGGCAGATAGTCGGGCCTGGTGGCCCGGGAGCTCCTGAGAGTCCGCATTCACACCGAGGTGCAGGCTGCAAGCCCCAGCTGGCGCTTGGGCCACATTTTAGAAAAGCGAGAGCCCGAGACCCGGCTGGCTGCTGTCGGAGGAGCTCCCCCAAGGAGACCTGGGGTCAGGTCAGGGCGACGAACGGAGGGGACAGGTCTCCTGGCGTCTGAGTTGTTATCTGAGGGGTTAAGTCACCCTCTGCGGAACTGGTCTGGGATCCAGACCACAGCTGAGGAAGTTTGTCCGGGAACGCGTGCAGGGAGAGGTGGAGCCCAGCGCCTGCCTCCTGCCCGCCCGCCCGCGGAGCCTGTCGCCGGTGCCCCCAAGCAGGAGGCAGGCGGTCGCCCAGCGGACTCACCACCCCAGCGGCAGCCACGTCTCTGGGACGGAGCTGAGCATCGCTGCCCGGGACACAGGCACCTCTCTGCTCACGCGAGCCGGCGAGGCCTGGGATGATGTTTCTGCACGGGTGGCCGCAGGGCTGCTTGAGCTCTCACGGAGCTGCGCCCAGCAGACCCTCAGGGCTCCGGGTGGGGGGCAGGCGGGGGAAGGACAGGGCCCTGAGGAGCCTTGTCGTCAGTCCCGGGGGCTGAGGTCAGCACCCGCCAACCCCGCCTTCTCGTCGTTCCCGGGAGGCGTACTCCACGCACACGGACGGCCAACGTCAAGGACAAGTGTGAGTGCAAAGACAGGTTTTGTTTATTGAACTTGGCTGGGATGCGACGGATACACTGCCGACAGGAGTACACACTGGTCGTCAACACACGGCTCTTGCCAGCAGAGTCAGGTAAACCCAGAGAACACACACAGATCAAAGACAGGCTCCATTTCACGTCCTTTCCAAGACTAAGAAGCGCTTCCGGATGTCCCTGACCCTCCTTTGTGCTTCTGGGTGAATAGGAGTTAGAAAGGGTTGTGTTTCTCAAGTGTGATACCAAATCGTACAAAACTAACAGGACATAAGGGGCCGGGGGAAGACGACCGTTTTACAAAATACTAGAAGATCACTGCGTCAATGAAAATGATTTCCAGTTTTGGACTTCCAAGTCCCCTTAGCAACTCTGACGAGGAAAATAAAATAACGTGCGGCGCATAGAAAACTGATATTCTAAATACACTTTCTTTGTGCAGCACGTTCTTGTCGTGCGTGTGTGTGATGAGAATTTAAAAAGTTTTCTCTCTTCCTTTGTTGCCCAAATCTAGGCATTAAAAACAATCCACCTTAAACCTACTGAACTCACCCACAAAACGGAGTAAGTCAGGACAGATTTAGAGGTGGGGGGGGACAGGGTCCACGGAGGTTCCTGGACCCGAGTCCAGAGGCGCGGCCTCACCAGCGGGCCCGTCTCCCAGACGCTCCGCTGGGCCGCCGAGCAGCAGACGGGCGCCGTGAGCACGGGAGGGGCGCTCCCTGCGTTCATCCCACTGTGCCCTCGGGGGTCTCGCTAAAACGTCTCAAGCCCGCTGGACTGCACGGCCCATCTTTAAAGCTAAAATAAAAACTGTTAGAAAAATAATCTGGCCAAGGATAATGAAACACTTTTTTCTTAAACAAAAAGTTAAAAATACTTGACTATTCCAATCTCATCTTCTCCCACGATCAGACCTGATTCTGAGTCTTAGCGAACGCAGCACCAAGAGCCCGTGCAACCACCGCCACAGCATCTCAGACCTGGGACTTCTTGTTACAGGGACTATCTGATGGCTCAATGTGAATGATGTCTTCTCTCATGGACTAATTAGGACAAAACTTTATTACAGTCCAAGGTTCACACTCCCCCTCCGCCGGCCTCCACAGCTCGGCCGCCTGACCCCAGCATGGGGTATCTGCAGACGGAGCCCCACCCAGACGACGTGATGGAGAAACCAGAGTCAGATCAACACAGCCCCGCCAACCCAGGGGGCCTCCCTGGTCAAAGGGGTGGCTGGGCCCACTGAGGCAATGCTGGGGCCTGCATGGGGCGGAGGCAGGAAGAGGGAGGCAGCCTCCACTCCCAGGCCTGAGGTCCCCCGAGTGGAGAGCGGGCCAGGGCAGTACCGAGCACCCCCACAGCACACTACAGACCCCCAAGGTCACTCCTCGTCCTGGGGCCTGCGATGGCTATTTTGTAAGGTCTAATGGGAGCGGGGGTCCCAGGGGCTCCCCTCAGCTGACCACATGATTTCTGAACCTGCCTCCTGTCCATCACTCGAGCTCGGGGGCCGGACGCAGCTTCCCCACGCGCTGTCCCTGCTCCTCCGGCTGAAGTCTGAGCGCCGGCCTCCGATATTCATAACAAACTAAAATCGAAAGTCTCTAAAAATCTTAAGTGCAAGCTTCCACACTTCAGATAAAAGGTAGCTACAAACAAATAAATATGCACAAACAATGCTGAAAGGCGCGGATTTCTGCCTTCCAGCAGGACCCCGGGCTTTCCGACCCTGTTGCCACACCTCTGAAGACCTGAATTTTCGTCGAGTCAGGAAAGCTGCTTCTGGGAAGGCCGGTCACTTCGGCCGGCTCCAAGGCTTACGGAAAAGGTGAGAAGGGCAACAGGAGCACGGGACCCCGAGGAGCACGGGACCCCGAGGAAGGAGTGTGCTCACAGCCCGGGTGAGAGCCGACGAGGGGCGCTCACCGGTCAAGACACTTTGGGCTGGCCTGAGAGGTAGGAACACAGGGAAGGAAACAAGGCCCAGGGGAGGAGAGAGGCGTCCTGAGGGCGGAGGCTCTCCTCTCCCCGCCCCTCCTGCAGGTCCACGGAGAGAGGCTACCACCGATGGCTGCTCTGGTCCCGCGCGTCTACCCGGTGCACGCCGGAGGAAGGCCCCGCGTGCGTGGTGGCAAGCGGAAGGCGCCGGAAGCCAGCCCCGCTCGGCAGGTGCAGCGCGAGCGCCCCAGCTCTGCCATCTGTGGGCGAGGCCACTGCCTCCAGGCTCCCGCAGCGCGGGGCGGCGTCCGTGCCACGGGGCGGAGGGTCGTTGTGCTCGGCTCTCACCCCGGGGGGCGGTCACAGAAATCACCCGCAAGCGCTGGGCCCGGAGAGCTCACTCACCAACGGCGTTGGTAGCAAAACCTTCAGCAAGACGCTCACAGCCCCCGCACGAGGGATGGAGAAGCAGCAGCTCCCACTCAGAACCTTGTTTATACAATTCACGGGGATTATAAAACAGTAAGAAGGCCCCACCTTTTTAGAGTTATAATTTATAGACTATCTGTACACACACAGTCTCTAAAAGGACCCTGCTGCTCCCTAGAAGAAGTCCATGGCCGTCGGCCTCCTCTTTGGCGTGGTGGTCAGCAGCTTCTTGGTCCCTGGGACGGTGCTGGCGGGTGAGCTCGCGGGGGTCTTCAGCACTCCGTGCAGGGGCCTCTGCTCAGGGTTGAAGGCCACTCGGGAGGGGCCCGTGGGACTGACCAGGATGCTCTTGTCTGTCTTCTTGAACTCTGCCCCGGATGAAAGCAAGGCCCCACGTTAACGGAGCAGCACTTCCAAGCTGCCCACCCAGCCAAGCAGCGGCCCCCACGGTCCCTGTCCCTAGTTCACACCGCCCGCAGCCCCCACGGGAGCCGGGCCGTGCACCCCAGCAGGGCAGTGCCTGTCCCGAGGCCGAGAGCGGGCCCCGACCTTCAGGAGAAAACAGAGCCGGCATCCTGCTTCATGGGAGCGAATGAACCAATGTCTGCGGATGCCGCAAGAGGGGGCGCCGGTGGGTCAGGGTCTGAAAGGCGGGACTCGGGGGTCAGGGCGCTCAGGGACCACGGATGAACCTGAGGCTCGAGTGGCTGCAGGAAGAGCCTTTCCTTCCAGCTCATCGGCTCCTCCCGCTGCCTCCAGCTCCCGGAACAAGGCCTCGCAAGCCCCGGGGTCTCCCAGGGCCTCTGATGGCCCCTCCCCTCCTCGTGCACACACGTGTGCACACACCCACACGTTTACTGGTGGGCCCTATGAAAAGTCGGGTCTTAAACACGCTGTACTCTTTTAAAGAGCCTGGTTTCCGTTAACAAAACAGCGAGCAGCACCAATACTTAAAAGCAACCAGACCAGAACCTCCCTCTTCCCGTCGCCCCGGGCACGTGGCCCCCGAAGTTAGCAGAGGCAGCCGTGGCTGGGGACCGCCCGTCGTCCCCGGGCCAGGAGAGCCTCGAGCGTTCTGTGCGGGCGGGCTCCGCGTCTCCTAGCAGGCAGACCCCTTCCAGAGGCCCCGAGAAAACCCTCTGCACCAACCCCGGCTGCCCCACCGCGCGGCGGCTGGACTTGACTCGGGAACGGGTCAGGACTTGCGCCCCCCACACTCACCTGCAGTCATGTTTCTGTTCAGCCCGAAGGTGACCTTCTTGGAGCTGGATGGCGTCTTGTCTCGCTGCGAAGGGAGAACGACAGAGGTGAGATCGCAGTGCTGGGGGCGCTCGGCTGGGCGGATGGCGCGGCCCCCGGGAAACCCTGTCAGGACGGGCCAGCCCCGGGCCTGGCGTCTCCGGCCACACGGCGGCCACGTGCTGCATCCTGGGGGATGCAGGGCGCGGCGTGCGCTCTGAGCCTCCTAGCTGACGGGAGAGGCTTAGCTCTTCAGAGCGGCGAGGACTCGCGTTCACCCGGAGTTTCAGTCTTACACACACCAGGACGGCCTCCGGCTTCGAGGGGCGGTGCATACGCTCCCCGGCGTTTCACGCACAGACAGATGGGGCGTTCTAACAATTCACGAGAGCTAACCAAGCTGTCTTCTGTCTAAAAGATTCCCGCACGTGAGCCCACTGTGCGTGATGAAGCACCCCGTTTCTGGTGAACCCCGACCTTCTGCCGACACTATCTGTGTCAAGACCATACACGCTGTAGGAGAGGAACTTGTTTCCCGTCCGTGGAGTCATCTGGCAGGTGTCCCCGAGACGAGGTACGTGTACGCGGCTGGCACGGGCAGTCGGCCCTCTGCCAGTTCAAGCAGGTACCGAGACAGCACCTCCTCCTTTCCCAAAACGGTCATGGTCCTGTGGGCCTCCCGGCAGGGCCGCCCAACAACACCTGGCCCACGCGACCCCGTGTGCGCCTTGCTCCGCACCCCCACAGGCACCTGCGGAGCTGGCCGTGTGCTTTACCACAACCCCAACCCGGCCTCCTGGGAGCAGCAGCCGCCCCGTCCCGCCACTGTGACCACTGTCCCCTGCGTCCTAGGCAGGGACCCATGTTGTCGTCCTCCAGGTCTCCCCCGTTCCCAAGAATTCAAGGGTGAGGCATCACCCACCGCACCTGCAATCCCCCCAATCCCTCAGGTCATCCCAGACCTTCGAGGGATGAGCCCGTGCGACCCCCAGCCCGGGGACCCCCAGCCCAGCAGACCGGGGCTCCGGAGGGCGGCAGTGGGGCCCGAGGCCAGCGCCTGGGTGCACGGCTCTCAGGCAGCAGCGGGCTGGGCGGCTGCGGGGGGACTGGGGGGGCGGCCCACAGGCTGAGCTCACGCACCTGCACGGCACGGGGCCCAGAGCTGACAGCGGTGCTGCTCTTGGCTTTTCTGAAGAACAGCGGCTTTGGTAAGAAGGGGGTGTCGAACCGTACAAAGTCATTCTCTGGCCTCAGCAGCTGCTTCTTCGAAGGGCTGAAAGCGCCCCCGCCCCCCTGTGGAGGGAGCGGTGAGAGGAGGTCACGCCATGTGCAAGGGGGGACTGGGCCCACAGGACGCGGCGCCTGCAGCTCAGGCGCCCCCATGCGCCCTGCGCCGGCCGACACACCGCTCTCGGAGCCGGCGGGTGCGGACTCCGGGCCCACACAGCCGAAGGTCTCCAGGCTGCGCAGCCACGGGAACCCCTCTCCATCTAACTTCCGACTCGGCTCCCCTGTTCTCAAGACCCCTGCCTTTCAAAGAGCACCTGCAACACAGTAACTTCCTCCTTTCTCCTCAAAGACCTCACAGTCCGCTGAAAAGTCGGGGACGAAAGAGCCAGTGCAAGGCCCCAGTTAGGAGCTGTAGGCTGGCTACAGGCAGACCACCCTCCCTGCTGGGTTACAACCGTCCGCCTCCCCGGCGAGGCACCCCCTGCTCTGTCTGGCCTCCCTGGGCGTCTGGAGGCCCAATGCGGCTGACGTCACGTTGCTGGTTTCCGCAGGGTCTCGGCGTTCTTGGCGTGGAAGCTGCTGCCTTCCTTAGCAGACCCCGTGGTGCCGCAAGGGGCAGACCTGGGGGGCCTCTCTCATGCGCCCTTGCCCCACAGCAGAGACACAGGACTGCTCTTGAGAGGAAAATCTCCCTTGACCCTGTGGCTTATTTAGCAGTAGTTCCAACGCCAAGGAAAACTGTCGGGGCCAGAGAAATGATACTAGGACATTTCCCTGAAAGTCTGGGTGAAAAAAGAGACCAAATGAGGGTGTGCAGGGCCGAGGGACGGTGGTAGCAGCGACCGAGCTGTGCAGGGCCAGGTCTAAGGTGACAACAGGCTTCCCAAGGCCCAGTGGAGAGTCCCGTGTGTCTCCCCAGCTGAGACTTTTCCTGACCACAAACTGACTCACCTAACCCGTCAGAGACACTGTGAGCCAGGGAACAGCACACGGGGCCCCGACCCATGGCCTCGGCTCCCCGGGTGCCACACCGCCGTGCCTGCCCAGGAAGGGCCAGGGAGTAAGTACCGGCAGCCCGTGGGTTACACGGTTTCGTAACTACTCCTGCCGCGCGTCGAGGTGGAACAGATGCGCCCCCACCCATGGGGGGATGTGGAAAGATCCAGAGTCCGGCTCCAGATGTGTAAGCAGACAGGCAGACAGGCTTTCCGTTAAAAAGATAAGCAAAAAAGAGAACTGGCCCCAAAAGGGCCAAAGGTTGGCTGGGAGCTGATGACGGAACACGAGGCCAGGCTTGACAGGGCCGCCCGTGTACACGGCGGGGCAGTAGTGTCCTCGGCCAGGGGCTCGCCCCTTCTGCGGCCTCCGAGGGGGTGGCCTGGTGGGGCGTATTCCCCACTGGTCGAGGCAGGTCTGCTCCTCGGGCCTGAGCTCTGGCCCGTGCCCCCAACCCTGCCCCCAGCCCCGCCCCCACCGATCGGGGCGGCTGCCTTACCAGAGCCTGCCCGAGCGAGGCCTCGGACTCCAATGCCCCGCCGCGCGACACGGCCTCGGGCCTCTCCTTCAGCCTCTTCCTCTTCTTCAGGATGGCAGCTTTCTGACTGGATGGGCCATGCAGGTCGAGGCTGCTGGGCTCCCCCTTCTTCTTCTTCAGCCTCCCGCCCAGGGGCGGGGGCCAGGCCAGCACGGGGGGCCCGCTGCCGTTGACCGGGAGGGCTCCGAGCTTCCGTTTCCTCTTTGGGGCCGGCGCCCCGCTGGCAGGGGAGGCGGGGGAGGCTCGCAGGGCCGGGGCCTGAGCGCGGGCGCTGCCCGGGCTGCCGGGGGCCGCGTCCTCTGGAGGCGGTGCTGCCGCAGGCTCCGCGCTCCTGCCCTGCACCCTGGGGCTCCTCTTCCTGGGCCGCTTCCTCCTGCCGTGCGCGGGGCCGGGCGCTGCGCCGCTCTGCTCCCGGGGGCCTGGGCTGGCCGCTGTCCCCGGCTCCGCCGCGGGCATCTTTGGGGCTCTGCCCGCCCCGGCCTTGGGCTCGCCACCCCCGTTCTGTGCAGGGGGCATGGCTTCCGCCCCTGCCCCTAAATGCTCAGGCTGGAGCTGGCTCCTCTTCTTCTTCTTCCTTTTCCGCTTCTGAACGCTGGCTTCGCTCTCCTCTTCCTCGGCAAGAAAGAACTGGTTTCCTAGAAAGATACCCGTGCCCGTGAACAAGCACCTGACGCGGGGGTGGCTGCAGGCTTTGTCGTCGGGTGCCGTGCCTTCTGCGACCCAGCCGGGACCAGCCCCTCCGAAGGCCAGTTCCCAGCCACGGGACCGCAACCACGTTCAGGCCCACGGGAACCACAGATCCAGGGCGGACACGAACACTGGCTCCGGGGGCCACTGTGCGTCTAGTGCTCTGACAAACCTCACCCGCTGCCCCTGGACGTGCCCCCAGGAGGGAACACGGGCTTTTCATTCGGGGAGGCTGTGGGTGTCCCCCGGAAAGTCACGCACACTCCGCTCTTTCCCCTGCAGCCGCCAGGAGCCTGATCTGGGGCCCAGCCCCCCAGTGCGCCCTGACGGCGGCCTGCGCCCTCCAGGCCCTCCTCCCTCGCCAGGCCCAGCTTCACGGCTCACCTCGCTCCTTCTCCAGCTCCACTCTCTCTACAGCTTTACTCCCTTTTCTCTTATGCCTTCCTCGGTTGGCGGTTCGGTCATCTTCATCAGCAGAAACGTCGTCCGCGAAACCGAGCTGAGAGGCGCTGCCTGCTGGAGCCCAGAGCCGCAGCTCGTCAGCCGGCCCGGCAGCCTCCGCCCCCCCCCCGCCCCCCGCACGGGATGCTCCTCCACCCCGACGTCTGCGTCCTCACCCCTGCTCTCAAGACCTCCCGGACCCAGAGCTGCTGCAGATGTGGGACGGCCCCCGTGGGGGACACGCAGACAGCGTGGCCCCCGTGGCACCGGCCACGGACAACAGGTTCTCCCCAGGGGCACAACCGACCACGACGGCAAAGGGAGCCTGCGAGGTCAACTCTTTTCTCCTAAAGCATCCAACTGGAACCTCCTGGACCAACAGAAATCCTCCCGTGGAAATGACACTAACTCCCCGCCCTGGGTCGGCCTGGGTCCCTGGGACGGGAGGCCCTGTGTGGTGGCCTCGCGTGCGCTCTGCCTGGCGGATGGCCTTCACAGGTAAAGGCTCCTGTTTATGTTCCCGGTGCCTCTCAATCCTGTTTCTCAGTATTTGCCGTAAGTGCCTCAGCAGGGCCACGTTCATGTCCCATCACCCGCTGTAATCCTCTGACCTCCTCACCTTCGGAGAGATCCCGGAATCTGAAAGGGAGAACAAGAGCCCCTGGAGCAAGCCCTCCTCTCTGTCCTCTGTAAACACACGCGACCCGGCGTGCAGGCTGTGCTATCTGGGGGGGCGGGGGGGCTTTTCCTTCCACAGGGGAGGCTGGAGGTGCCGTGATGCAAAGGCCCGAAGAGAAGCAGGGACCGCCCTCGAGGACACGGTGACCTAGAGACTCTCTCTTGGTTCATTTGCGCGGAACAGAAGAAATGAGAACTTCTTTCTCCCGGCTGCAGCCCCTGTCCTCTCTGTTCACGGGTGCGGAGAGCACGGCCCGCGGTGCCGGTGTCGGAACACACTCGGGAAGCACGGGGGCCGGGTGCTGGGCGGGGGCAGAGCTCCGGAGGCGCGGACAGCGGGCCGAGTCCGGCTCCGCCGCCTGCCAGCGGGACACTGGCGGAGGCCCGGGGGAGGCGCGGAAATCACACACGCTGTCCCCTGGGGCTCTTCTCAACGCAGACCCACCCCCGTCCTGCGCTCAGAGGGCCGGCTGTGCACAGAGCAGCCGCTCCGCCTCGGCTGCTCCGGGCCGACTTAGGGTCCAGCCACGCTCTGGCCTCCCTGCGGCGGGAGGCGAGGGACCCTGACCGCACCGCCATTCCGGGCTCTGCTGACGCGGCCACGGCCACTCAGCTTCCCTGCGCACCGCCAGGAGGCGACTACAGGAGTCGAGGGCAGGGGCGCATAACGCGGACACGTGCGGGCAGTGGAGGGGCTTCCCCGAAACCCTCCCGCTGACGTGTGCCCGCCATGTGCTCCATCCAGACGTGCCGGAGGCCGGGCAGGGGGAGCGTGGCGGGGACACGGCCTCCCCCGCGAGCTGCGCGAACACAGTGAGGGTCTGCAGACGGCACCCAGCAGTCACCTACTTCTTGATGAGTTTGGAGAGACGCTTCCTGTTGAAGGGAGGGATGTTCTTCTTGTTGGTGATTTCCAGGAGTCGGTCAGCAACTGCCTTGTAGTCGAACTGCGCGAGAAGAGCGACGACACGTGAACCCGCAGGCAAACCCCACTCCGACGCAGAAAGTCACTTCCGCGGGTGACAGACGCCAGCGGTGTGGGGCTCCGGGCGCGCTCAGCAGGACGGTAAACAGGTGAGGGCTAAGACTCAGTGTCCAAAAGGCTAAGTGCCATCTTTGAAAAATCTGTTCTAGGGCACCTGGGTGGCTCAGTGGGTTAGAGCCTCTGTTTTCGGCTCAGGTCATGCTCTCAGGGTCCTGGGATCGAGGCCCATATTGGGCTCTCTCCTCAGCAGGAAACCTGCTTCCTCCTCTCTCTCTGCCTGGCTCTCTGTCTACTTGTGATCTCTCTCTCTCTCTGTGTCAAATAAAGAAATAAAATCTTAAAAAAAAAATCTGTTCTACTTATTTTTGGGGATGCTCTTCTTCATCTGTTCTATTTATTCTTTCTTTAAAAAAAGAATTATGGTAGAACACACCCTAAAAACTTGTGTGCGTGTGCGTCTTTGTAAATTTCACCTAGGGCGCCTGGGTGGCTCAGTGCGTGACGCCTCTGCCTTCGGCTCAGGTCATGATCTCAGGGTCCCGGGATCCTGTCCCGCATCGGGCTCTCTGCTCAGCGGGGAGCCTGCTTCCTCCTCTCTCTCTGCCTGTCTCTCTGCCTACCTTTCTGCCTACTTGTAATCTCTCTGTGTCAAATAAATACATAAAATCTTAAAAAAAGAAAAAAATTTAACCTAGATGTCCAACTTGCGCTCGGTAACACGGTAACCTTTACGGGCAAAGCACGGAGCTGCCTTTGTTGGAGGGAATGGTATTTACGGTTCGAGCCACAGTGAAGACAGACATCTTTCAAAATTCTGTCCCGTTTAAATCTGTCTCCGGTAAGCTCATCGTAAGGAAGGTGACGTCCGCGAGCAACGGGATTAAGGACGACTGTATACACGGGCCTTGGGGATAATGAGCTCTGACCCTAATTCCCACTTAGCCAGGCCGCTCCCCAGATGCACGTTCCACCGACCTGGAGCAGGGGCCCAGCATCCTCCAGGCGCCCGGCACCTCGCTCGCCATCATCGTGGACCCCGTCCGTCCCGGAGTGCTGCTGGCCCGGCGCTACCAAAACACACCAGAGACAGAGCTCTTCAAACACACGACTGCTTCCACGGGAGCCACTGCCTGTCTCCTCACAGACAAAATCCTGCAAACACACCCGTCGGCTCCCAAAGAAGTCTTGTTAAAGGACATCCCAGAGAAAGCGTACATTTTGCCTTTTAATGACCTGACAGACAAAACCTCGGCTGCCCCCGGTGCCCTCCGGTGCGCTGTCTGCCCGTCAGCACCGGCGGGGACAGGAGGCCCGGCACGCGGGAGCAAAGCACACTCGGGAGTCTGTCCCCGGCCTCAGGGAGACCCGAGAGGACACACTAGCTTCTCACCGGGCTGCTGCGGCAGACACAAGGTGATAGCAATGTGACTCTTGACGTTTAAAAAAGAATTCGAAGGGGCACCTGGGTGGCTCAGTGGGTTAAAACCTCTGCCTTCGGCTCAGGTCATGATCTCAGGGTCCTGGGATTGAGCCCTGCGTCAGGCTGCCTGCTCAGGGGAGAGCCTGCTTCCTCCTCTCCCTCTGCCTGCCTCTCTGCCTACTTATGATCTGTGTCAAAAAAAACCAAAAAAAAAACGAACCAAAAAAACCTTTATAAATAAATAAATAAATAAGAAAGAATTCGAAGAGCGCCGACGCCCATGAAGCAGCAGATAAAAATCACTAAGGAAAACTCACAACTTGTCAAATCCTGGCAGTCTGTTAGTGGCAGGGCCTCCGGGCACAGCCTGGAGAAGTCGGCGCAGGGCCCTGCGTGCGAGGGTCGCAGGCAACAAGCAGGGCCCGCGCCGCCGGGAAGGGGGTATGTAGTTCAGACCCAGAGCCAGAGTGCAGGAGGGGCAGGGGACAGCCCCTGCGACCATGGGACACCTGCTCACGGTCAGCTGGTTAATCCTGTCACCTACGCTGAACAGAACATTAAAGTTTTCTTCTTTCTTTTTAAAAGAACTGTTTTCCTGATTAAAAAATAATGCATGATCGCTGTAGACAATTGAGACCAACAGACAAAAGTACAAAGGAAGCAGAAGTCACGCACAACTCTGCTGCGCGAGGCCAACGACGACAGTCTGGCAGCCTTCCAGACTTTTAAGGGCACGTACCAAACCAGGTTCCTTGTCATTTTTTGTGTCCACTTCTAAAAAAAAATGTTTAAATTTCCTCTGGCCATTAGTTTTCGAAATCTTGGCTTTTTCATGTCTATGTAACATTTCAAAAGTCCGGGTCCACCCTGACTGCACCGTTCACCTAATGCTGCGCCCCGAGGTGCCATTCAGGGGGATGGTCGCAGCCTGAATGCGGGCTCCAGGGGTGGCCCCGGCAGCAGCAGCCCACAGGGTTAAACGAGTCCCGGGGGCACCCGGTAAGGAGGTGAGGAACGGAAACAAAGGCGCGTTCGCAGACTGAGTGCCCGGGACCCTCTTGCAGATGTAAGACCACGTGAGGATGTTTAAACCTCAAAAAACCCGAAACAACAGAAACAAACAAATGCCAAAGCAAGAGCAACGACAACGTGAAACCCTGGGGGGCCCGTGGGACGCCGGGAGGAGGTGTGGGTGCGGCGGGCGCAGAGGGGGCTCCTGGGAGCACGGCCGTGTCAGCGCACCCCGGGCTCCCTTCCCACGTGCGGCCCACGGCGGGGCCCCTGCGGCCAACTCTGAGGGGGTAGCAGCGAGACTCCACGGATGCACTGAAGAGAGAGAACTTTAGCTCAACAGGCAGACCGATCGAGGGGATCGGCTCACCCGGCTCTTTCCCGACGGGTCTTCCCCACGCCGCCTCGTTTCCCGGCATCTCGTCCTCGGAGAACTCGCTCTCACGCACTTGAGTTTTCTGCTCCTCGAGGGTCTCTTCGGGCCCGCAAGGAGACTGCTCTACGATGACCTCAAGAACACCCCTCGCTATCGTCTGCACCAGCGTCTGGCTGAGGGCGGGGAAGAGCAGAGGGGAGGCGGTGACAACATGCGGCCAGGTCCCCGAGCAGGTGTGGCGGGGTGCCCTGCGCTGGGCCCCCTGCGGCCTCCCGAGCGCCTGCTGGGACCTGTCACCAGGGCAGCTTGCGCCCGTGCCAGCCAGCGGACAGCCATGGGGGGAAGGCGGACGGAGGAGTGGCTGCGGGAGGGCGTGACTCCTGGACTGTCTGGGGTCAAAGCCAGCAGAGCCCGGGTAGGACTCAAAGCGTCCTGCGTCTCACACACGGAAATTTAGCTGTTCTGGGCTTTGGCTAAACCACCATAGGTGCCTTGCCTCGAGCCTCCCAACAATTTTACCACCATCACCCACAATTAAGTACCAAATGAAGCAGCGAAAACAAACATGGAACTCACTCTTTAGTCTTGGCAGCAATTTTGCAGAACGGATCAATAAACTTGAGATTCTGATCTGCCAAAAGCTGTAATTTAGAAACAGAATAGAAACAATTTTCCTGGTATGTCCTAGAAAAAGGAGCCATTCACATTTTCCACACAGGTTCGATCAGGAAAACACTTCCACCACCACCCAAAACCCACTCTGCGTGAACCACCCAGATGCTCGCAGGCAGGCCAAGGTCGTGCTGTCTTCCAGCCACCTGGGCGTCGAGGTACACTGACCAGAGACAACCAGCCCACTTAACCCGTGCTGCTCTGCCTTGCCTGCCCTACAGACAGGTTCTACACAGATGGTGTCAGGAACTGTAAGACGAACCAGTTTTTAAAAATGCAGCCTTTCTACTTCCTTTTAATTAAAAAAAAAGTGTAAAAATAAAAAAGTAAAAATTGCCGATAGTCCCAAATTCAGATAATCCCATGCGAGCGAACCTGTGTCCTTCCCCACACTGTCTACTCGCGGGTAAACACACGCTCGGGAGGGGATCCATGAGCACAGCTCACTCTGTTCCCTTTTTTCCCTGCTGTTTTTTAAAAAATCAATACTGCGACCCTGTCCTTGTCTTACTGTTGGACTCCGTTAGTTGCTTTCCATTGCTTGTAAGTAAGACCTCCGAGAATACCCCTAGTGCACAATCTTTGTTCCCGTGTCCCATGAGCTGCTTAGGACACGTTCCCCACTGGGGAAGCGTTTGCCTAAAGACAGCTCGAGCCCCTTTACGGAGCTCCTGTGGCTGAGCGCAGCGTTCCCTCCACAGCCCCAGGACCACGAGGGCAGCCGGGGTCCCGGTCAGCTCAGCTGTGGCCTCTGGACACTGCCGGCCCTGTGTCTCACTGCTTCTTACCTCTTTCCCTCCCACCTTGGACAGTTCATCCAGATAGATATCAATGAAGTGGAACTTGACTCCATTCGGAGACTGGCTCTCGGGATGCAGGATTTCCTTCATCAAGACATCGAGGAACAGCTTGATTCGGCTGAAGAAAACCACACACACGGTTCTAGTCCCCGCAGGACGCCAACGCTTCCCTCTTCCCCGAAACAGAACAGTCACGTGCGTTCTCACGCTCTGTGGCGCGACAGACAGCGCGAGGCTGAGCGCGTGTCACAGGAGAAAAGCAATCCCCGGACTGGGTGTGAAATGCCGCCTGTGGGCCCGACGCGTCCAGGAGCCCCTAGCGGGCTTGGGTTCTTCACGCCTAAGGAGGCTTTGCTCTCCCAGGAGTCAGCAGAGCGGAAGGCAGAGATGAGGCAACTCCTCCCAGCTCCTTAATTGAAACGCTTGAAAAACACACTCTTGTTTAAAAGTTTTATTTTTTAAAGATTATTTTTTAAAAATTTATTTGATAGAGAGAGAGCACAAGTAAGGGAAGCAGCAGGCAGAGGGAGAGGGAGAAGCAGGCTCCCCGCTGAGCAGGGAGCCCGATGCGGGGCTCGATCCCAGGACCCTGGGATCATGACCTGAGCCGAAGGCAGATGCTTAACCGACTGAGCCCCCCAGGTGCCCCCACTTTACGAGTTTTAAACCCACCAAATGCTTGTCCCAATACTTTACCAACCTTTCCTCCCAGCCGTGTCTCTTCAGAACTTCAAAGGACTGCCTCAGGACCAGTCGGATCAGCTAGAGAGAGACAACTTTGGTTACAAAAGGGAAAGTAAGAAACATCATCAATTAGCAGAACGAAGAGACGAATGGAATTGGTAGAGCCTGCGTCTCCAAAGAGAGAGTGGGGTCACCGTCATCACAGTGACTAAGGATCCCCCGCAGCCGAGAGGGAAAACAGAGCTGCCCTCGAGCACACGGGCAAATGCTGTCCCGTGACCACACGACCAGTCGCCACGCGGGGCCTGGGGCCCGCTCGGCCTCCCGAGAAGCCCTTCCCTTGTCCCCCCGTCTGAAGCAGCTCGCCAGCCCGCCCCTCCCAGGCCGCCGAAGCAAACGGGGACGGCGCCAGGGCTCACCATATAGTACTTGCCGAGGCGCAGCCGGTCTATCCCCTTCCACTCGCGGTTCATCGTTTGCCAAAAGGTCTGAATGAACAGGTGCTCTGCAGTGAGCAAAGGGCTCTCAATACTCGGTTGTCAGGCTCACACGTCACCACAAAGCAAGAAAGTAACAAAGGGAAACAAACTAGGACTCTTTATTACTTACTTTTTCCAAGAATTTTTTTGGCAGCTAGAAAATTTGGTCAATAATTAAGCTTGCTCAATAATTTATTTTCCAGGGCGCCTGGGTGGCTCAGTGGGTTAAAGCCGCTGCCTTCAGCTCAGGTCATGATCCCAGGGTCCTGGGATCGAGGCCCACATCGGGCTCTGCTCAGCAGGGAGCCTGCTTCCTCTTCTCTCCTCTCTCTCTGCCTGCCTCTCTGCCTACTTGTAATCTCTCTCTCTGTGTCAAATGAATAAATAAAATCTTTATTAAAAAAAATTATTTTCCACTTCCACAAAAGCCTATTATAGCAGGAAGGCTGACAGTATCCTAATGTTCAACTATAACGCAGCACGGAGTGCTTTTCTTTATCCACTGCAAAGCCTTGTTCCTGTTAAAATCAAAAATTCTCTGAGCCACGTCTACAGGGCCCTCTCCGCCCACCTCCACCTAACAATCAATCCAAAGCCATTAATTTTGATGAACACTTGGACGATCTGCGTAGAAACTCAGCTTTGTTTCACGTTCTGTGTCAGCTGGTTGAGCTCTAACAAAACATTCTATTTTTCTCTTCTGAGCCACGAATCTACCACTTTTCCATCCAAAAATAACGGTTGAATTTTTTGGTTTGTTTTTACTTCTTTTTGCACAATTCTTTCTTGATATGTGAAAACCTAGAGATATTCCACGTGTAGACTTCTGCTCGTTATGTGCGGGCTGGGGCCCGGCTGAAACACAGAGCCACTGGGGTTCCTAAGGCCGGTGGGGGGCTCCGTGCCGAGGAGGGCTAAGCAGAACCTACCACCACTTCTGCGGTTTTTTTCTCCCTTCGTCAGGAACCAAAGCCTGAATGTCTCAGGAATAATTCCTTTTCTCCCTCTGTCTGTTCTTTCTGGTACAGAGGGCTTACTTTATGGCTTATTACCAGTGACAACCTTCTGTGGCTATGGTCTTCAGGACAGCCTGGCCGCCAGGGGTTGCGGTGAGCCCCAGCACATGCACGCAGAGCCTCAGAGAGTGTTGCGGCAGCTTAGAACGTGCAGACTCTGGAGAGTGTCATTTAAAAAAAAAAAAAATCGACATCTTTGTGAGATCACGCAATATGCGCGAGATGCCTCTTTGATCGGCCCTCTTTTGGGGTCACGGCTTTCCCACGGGGAAGGCCACCTGCCAGGTGCACACTGGTAGCCCCAGGTGCTTGTTCAACAAGCCCCCTGGAGAAAAGAAACCCTCAGGGAAGGAGAAACAAGAGTGCCTAGTTTCCCAGGCAAGTTACCCAAGCTGATGAACGAGGAAGCTTTGAAAGTCATGAAAACATCAGGACTTACGGGCCTCTGAGTTGTTAACGACGTGGACGAGTTGGGAAATAGTGTCCGCTAGCTCCTCCTGCAAAGGCGGGGTCGGGGAGAGACAGCGGGGTCACGAGGCGGCAGCAGCGGGATGGGACAGCATGTGTGGGTGTCTGGACCTGTCACGTCACTGTGTCAATTCTACCCGACGCGCAAGTGGGCTGCTGGGCCAGCGTAACATGCCTCCGAGGATCACGCTGCGTGTTTAGGAAGGATCTCTAGTGTCGGTGCAAATGACCCACACAGGGGAACTAGCTGTCACTTCCTGGCTTTAAACATCTTATCAACGAATGGAGATTCTATCCTAAGCCCCCAAATTACGGCACAGCGAGGCCCGCAAGGGGACCCCGGGCGGGTAGACCTGGGGACTGTGGCTCCTCAGGGTGTGTGCGGAACAGACAGGCCTGGCCTCGGCTTGCGGGCCTCAGGCTGCGACGGGCGGGGGCGGGGGCAGGACGCACAGGTGAACAGCACCCGTCTGGGCTCCGTCCAGGACCAAAGGGCCCCGTGAAAGCCAAGTCCTGCTACAACACAGCGAGCTCACTGGCGGGGAGAATTTGGTGGTCGGGGGCTGGGAAGAGACCCGCCCCGGGGAGTGGCCACCAAAGAACCCTGTTCACGAGTGACAGTGCGGCCTGCACTTTGTCTGGGCTCACGTCTCCCTCACCCGCTTTGAATGAACTCCCAGACTGGAAAGGGACGCTCCTGCTCATCTGTCTTCTTCCTCCACTAAAGCTGTTGGTTGTTACTTCTGAATGTAACTGAAAAATATTTTGCCCTGCTGTCCTACTCAAAATGTGTTCAGTGGCGTAAAAGCAATAAATCACAGCCTGCTATCACACGGCTTGGGCAAAGTGGGAGACTTGCACACGAAAATCCAGACACGTCAAGGCCCGACGGACTTTCAAGTTAGCGTTCCTCGAGGCTCACCCTCCACCCTACGAAGGCAGGCCCGCCCTCACGCACACAGCGGAGCTCTGCCAACAGCGAGAGTCACCTTCCGAGACGGTTTTGGTGCGGGGGCTCAGCGTGCGCGGCAGATGGGTCTGGAAGCCCGCGCACCTGCGCCGAGGCTCCGCCTGACTTTCGGGCCTGGGTGTCAGAAGCGGGTCCAGGGTTTGCCCTACAAAGATCCTGCCCCCCTGCGAGGTGGCCGCCCAGTCCCGGCACCCACTCAACTCACGGCCGAGGTGGGCTCGGAGCCCAGTGCTCATGGGCTCTCAGGCCAGCGCCGTGCCACGACTGACCACCGACAACAACAGGCGAAACAGAAGCTTTAAAATACGCAGTACTGGAAAACCTTCCATGGAACCAACCAATGAAACTATGACAGAGGACTACGAAATCTCCATTTTATGCATATTCTTCATTATTTGAAAAGATAACCTCACTGCCTGGCCACCGTGTCCCGCTGTAGGTGGACGAGAGGTGGGCGACTGAACCCAGAGCAGCGACTTCACCATGTGTTCACGTGCCCGGGAGACGGGCCCAGCAGAAAACGAGCAGGCCCTTTATCCCTCCGGGCCAAAGCACCCCAGCCACATGCCAAAGGGAACTGCGTGTTACCTGTAGGAGGGGTTCATCCTGCACCCACATGCAATAGAAGAGCCCTTTCCATATTTTTAGAAGTTCTTCTTGACTGAAACCTCCTAGGGAACAAAACAGCACAAACATCTTAGAGCCCTCGCATTTCCTGTCCCGGTGTCCAGAACCGCCACGCGAGCAGGGACAGTACCACCACCGATTTTTTTTTTTTAAAGATTTTATTTGAGAGCAAGTGAGCATGAGTGAAGGGTGGGGTGGAGAAGGAAAAGCAGACTCCCCTCCGAGGGGCTCGGTCCCAGGACCCTGGGGTGCTGACCTGAGCCGAAGGCAGACACTTCAGTGACTTGAGCCACCAGGTGCCCCTGCAAATGCCTTTTTTATTTTGAAGCATACACTTCCTTGTGGTACAAAACAAACACGTATAGGTTGTGTAGTTTTACTCTTCCTGGGGCAGGCGGTAGTGGTGGTGCGTCCCATTCTCTGAGTCGTGTAAGGAAGTACATGTCATCACAACAAAAAATTAACTAACGAGGCGGTCATTTATAATGGGAGCTCCCTCTTGTGTGCTCCTCTCTGCCTGAAACTAGCCTCTCACACCGGCACAGCCCATACTGCAGTACCAACACTTGCACTGCTCTTACAAAACAAAATTGCAAATCCAAGTCCCATACAACTGGCCCTGGGGAAACGGGGAGACCTTGGGGGATATTTTTGCAAAGACACCCTTTTAAGGATCCTGCCAAGAGGTCAAACTTGGGTATACCCCGATCTCTTTCCCTCCTGGTTACAGTTTGCCATTAACTGGGCAACATTTGCCTTGTTTTAGGTGACATCACCTTGGTTAGCCTTGTTCGGACTTTAAAGCCGTATCCCACCTCTGAGCAAGACACGAGCTTTCTAGCTCCTGGGTAGATCCCTGGTGTCATGGAATAATTGCTGAGTGACATAAGGGATCTCAAAACTCAGGTAAGTGTACATTCTTAGAGTTCCCAAGCCTATGGAGAACAAACAGCCTCATGTCACTGATGGTCTGTGTTAACACCTCACTAGGAGATACTAGGAAAAATCTTTTGGAATGTCAAAGGAGGACAAACTAGGTGAATGCAACAAGTGAAATACATTGGGGATCAATGTGATTTCAATACAGCAGAAGAGAATTAACAAGTGGAGAACAGATCCCTCTTCACGTCCTGAAGTTCAGCACATTCACAGTGAGAGTATCCTTGTAAGGGAACAGAGATACCGACTTCCAAGTTACCAAAGAGCTTTCTCATCTCAACAATTTTGTTATGGTGCATTTTGATCCTTTGTGATAGTTCCTCACTTCAAACCACTACGCCAGAAGCTAGAGTCAAGTTTACTAAAATGCATTTCCTTTAAGGGTTGGGCAAACAAGGTGCCAACTGGCTTCCCCGCCCCTCCCACCCTGTTGTGAACGAGCCACACCGGGGGGCCTGCCTAGGGCTAGCACAACTACGGCTCAGTGAGATTCCCTCTGAGCTGAGACACCAGCAATCAGGGTCACAGGAACTCTGTCGGTGACCTGTGTTTACATTCATGAGTTAGTGGGTCAGGGCCAGGAACTCAGGATGGATAAGTCAGACACCCACTGACACAGCTCAGCTTGCAGAGGCAACGGTCGTCAACAGGAAGAGCACACGGCACGACCCGCTAAGTCGTCTCACAAAATCAAAACTAACCAACATCGTGTCGAATCTGACTGTTCACACCAGTTTGCGGGGAAGCGCAGGGGACACAGAAGTACGTCAAATGAGACCATGGGGTACAATCGGCAAAACACCGAATGCAGGGAACTCCCCGGGGCAGGGGGCCCGGTTCCAGCAACAAGTAAACTGCAAGGGAAGGACGGACAGGAGCCACAGAGCAACTGACACGGCAGCCGGCTTCTGCTGGGACTCAGCGTCACAGAAAATTCTCAAGGTGACGGGAGAGCTCAGCAGATTAGTGATTTCGTATGAAGGAATTTTAAAAAAAGATGTGAAGCTGGTACTGGGGTTGTGTTACAAAGAGTCCTCATGGCCTGGAGACCCACAGTGAGGTGTGTGGAGGGGAGAAGTCTGGGATTTGCTTCACGACACCGTAGTGGAAGCTGGAAGCGGACGGAAGGGACAAACCGGGCATGAAGTAACAGGGGCTGAAGCAGAACAGCAAGTCTGCTTTCTACATATTTGAGCCTTTAAGAAAAAGAAGGAAAAAAGGAGCACACGAGGTCACTGAAGTGTTACGATGGGCTGTTTTCGTTCTTTTCCCGTGTAGAAACTCTTCATAATGGAAGCAGAAAAACCACGGATGCCCGCAAACTTGAGAGCACGCTGGTTTCTGTGCGAGGCCTGGGGCCGGGCCGCTGGACCCTTAGCCCCCGCAGTGCTACCCCTGCAGGCAGGGCCCGGGGAGGGAGGCAGGGGTGTGGCTGGGGCTCGCCCCACAGAAAGGGGAGCCAGCAAGCTGGGCTGATGCCAAATACACCTGAATTCCCTTGGCCACTGGGCTGGTTCAAGGCTGGACAGGAGCGCCTCCCGAGGGCCCCGCTCTCTCCCTGCACACGTGAGGAGGGTGCGGTCTGCACCTGCCCGTGCTGGGGAGCCCGTGTGAGAAGGGAAGCCATCTAGGGGAGCAGAGTTTGTCACGGAGAAAAACAGTTCTGCCGCCATCAGCTGAATTCCTCTGTGAAGC
This sequence comes from Ailurus styani, assembly GCA_002007465.1. NCBI lineage: Eukaryota > Metazoa > Chordata > Mammalia > Carnivora > Ailuridae > Ailurus > Ailurus styani. Next base: position 1,796,229 of record LNAC01000279.1, read on the forward strand.
TGTGCTTTGGTTTTCCCCCTAAAAACTAGTTTGGCTTGGGGGCGTGTGGGTAGCTCAGTCGGGTAAGTGTCTGACTCTTGGTTTTGGCTCAGGGTCATGGGATCTGCGTGGAGATTCTTTCTCCTTCCCTCTCTGCTCCTCCCCCTTCTTGCTCGCTTGCGTGCGCACACGTGCACTCTCTGTCTCTCTCAAATACATAAATAAATAGAATAAAACAAACTAGTTTGGCATGGCTATTCGGTCAAGTTATAACTGAAGCCTTAACCAATAAATAAAAACACATTTTTATTGCAAAACATTCATAGATTACACCAAAAGTTACACAATCAGAAGTGCTATGTTTACTACCTCCTGACCCCCAGAGGGACCTGGCGTGCATCTTTCCAGATCCTCCCTGGGCGCTGACATAATGCTTACACGTAGTACAGAAACACACAGACTCATGGCTGTGTGTGTGCAACCTAGAAAGCGTCACACGTGCTACGCAGTCCATATTCAGGCCTTTTTCATTTAAAAATAGCACAGTGTATATTTATCTCCAGATGGTTCTCCTAAGCACACCAGTGTGTCAAACCAAACCCAAGTGGTAATCTGACATACCAAGCATCTGCGGTTCACCCACACCTGCAACAGGCAGAGGCCAAGTGTGTGCTAGAGAGCTTCATGTAACAGAAGAGTATGGATTCCAACCCAGTAATGGGGTGACAGCAGACCCCAGACAGTGGGCAGGAAAGGGGGTTGGACATGAACACATAGCCTGTTTCTTCCTCTGGGAGGCAGCGAAGTGTCGTGGACACAAACCTGTGGCTAGGCCGCAGCTTGCTACTTACTGGCTGTGCTGTATCAGAAAACCATCAGCCAGCCCTCGGGCCTGTTCCCTCACCTACAATATACATAGTTTATGCTTAGGGTCAAAATTAAAAGCAAGTTCTAGAAGCGCTTTGTAAGAGTAGAGCAATACTGGTAGGTATCATGATTTTCACATGTTCTCCATCCATAGGCTATTGAAGCTCTTTTCCTTTTTAATACATGTACTTTCAATATATGTATAAAAATCATTCGTTTTCACCCAGGAATTTAGTTGGTCAAAACAAGGTAGGATTTTTCTTAAAAACTTTTATTTATTAAGTAGTCTCTACCCCCAATGTAGGGCTCAAACGCATGACCGAGTCCCATGCTGCACTGAGCCCCCGTTTTTCTTTTACATGGATTTACAGCTACACACAGTGTCACATCAGTTTCAGGTGCTCACCACAAGCTACCATGTGCCACCCACACGACGGTTACATCACGGCCTATGTTCTCTGTACCTTTCGTCCCATGACTTATTCATTCCATAACCAGAGGCCTAAAGTACCCATTTCGAAGCATTTAAAGCAAAACAGAGAAATGCTCATTATTTCATTTCTCTTCATTTTGCGGGTAAAGTAGTCATCCGAAGGAGTTTCAGCCCACAACTGCTTTTTGATCTGTCTTCTCGGGGCTGACTTTCTTAAATGAATGCCACTAAGGTTCTGGCAACAATATAGGTTTAATTATTTCACAACAAATGAGGCGAACATGAAGTGAGATGTGGGCAGAGTAAATTCCAACAAGCTGCGAAATGAGAAAACCTGACTGCTGCTCTTAGCACGAAATGAGCTCAGGAGTCATTTTAGGTCGGTGAGTCCACACCGGGTCAGTTAAAACATCCACGGCTCTCATTTATTCTACACGAGGTCCAGAGACCCCCTAAACCTATCAGTATGAAGAAACACTTGCTCCATTACTGAATCTGAGACCCCCATTGCCCTAAGGTGAGCGGTTCTTTTATGCGCCACAAAAAGAAAGCAAGAGGGTGAATAAAAATGCTCACCAGGTTGACTATAAGATACATCCCCACTTCTGCATATGTAAATGTTTAAAGTTGCAGAATCAATAAAACTGGGAGGGGGGATTCTGTCTTCTGTTCACTGCTCTATTCCCAGTGCCAAGAATAATAACAGCACACAGTAGGTGCTCTGTGTTTGCTGAAGACATGAATGAATGCATGAATGAATGAACAGTACAGATGAGCTCTCGTTTGGAGGACAGCGATCATTCTGTGAGTGCTTCGCGTGAACAGTTAAAACACCAAAGCAACATTTAGCTGCTTTAAGCACTGCAAAGATTTCCAATTTGTTTTTAGAATCACAAGGCTATCGGGGCGTCTGGCTGGCCCAGTGGGTGGAGCATCTGACTCTTATCTCAGGGTCGTGAGTTTGAGCCCCACTTTGGGTGTAGATTACTTTATTTTTAAGTTTTTTTTAGTAAGTAGGCTCCATGCCTACCATGAAGCCCAACGTGGGGTTGAACTCACAACCCCAGGATCGAGAGCTGAGCTGAGATCAAGAGTCAGACACTTAACTGACCGAACCATCCAGGTACCCCAAGATCACTTAAGAACAAAACAAAACAAAACAAAACACAAAGCTATTTATGTTGCTGATGGGCAGTTTTCTATCAGTAAGGCTAAGATTTCATATTTCCTTTACTGTGCACACAAACACAACAAACTGTGAGCCTGTCAATGAGATGCACACGTCAGGCCAAGTCATCCTCCAACTGGCACTGCATGCTGATGGGGCTCAGTGGCAGCAGAGGCCTTGTTTATTCCACCCCGTGGTCACTGTCTACCACGTTCACCGTACCGTTCCTGTTGCAGAAGCCCAGCATACTCCACGCAATGTGGACGTGCTGGTGAAGAAGAGATACGAAGTAAGTCCCGCTCAGCATGATGGATGTTGAGCAGACAGGATCTGGGAGCACTGGTGTATGCCCACTGGCCTCACGCCCGTGTCCCCTCAGATCCTGGGTCTGCTCATCAAAGGGGTTTGAGCAACAGGCTCTGTCTGGCCGTCTCAGCCCATATGTACTGCATCTGGCCTTTCTTCTGTTCTTGTGCACAGGCAGGCCCGCATACGCCTGGATGTGCTCCCACTTCCAGCTAAGCAGACAGACGGGAGCTTACACTGTTTGGGGAAGGAGGATACACTCACAGATAACGAAGAAGCAGCTAAGTGCCACGACAGAGACACACTGGCTATTTTGGAATCCTGGATGGGGGGTGTGAGATGGAAGGGAAGGCACTTTGGAGGAAGGGATGTTGGACTGAACGCTGGGAGAGAACAAGAGAAGCAAAGGCAGAGAGGAGAGAAACCGTGCACGGGAACGAGCACGAAGCAGTCACGCAGGGGCTGAGGTGGGAAGGGAAGGGGAGGACAGAGTGCTGCCTGCAGAGCCGGAAATCCAGGAAGGTGGTGACGTGATGAGAACAGTTTCAGAAGATGCCCTGGGCTGGTTTGTGGGGGACAGGTTCAAGACTGGGGCAGAGTGAAGGACACTGGCTAGGAAGGAAGCAAGTTCAGAGTCTAGGTGACATAAAGGGGGCTCAGGGAGGGCAGAGTAACTCAGAGGACGAAACACGAAGAAGCAGGAGGCAGTGGATGAGGGGTGGGGGAGAGGATGGGACGGAGTCCAGGACGTCATCGTGCGTCCAGCCGGACTCCAAGTGGACGGGGGCAGAAGTGAAGCAGAAGAGGACGGGCTTTAGGGGGAGGAAAAGCAAACACTTTGAGGTGTCTGAGTCTGAGGTGCCCTCGGGAGACCCAGGTGGAAGCACCCTGTCCCCAAGGCTCATCTGAGCTGAAATAGCCAGGTCAGCTCTGGAGACCTCGGGTTAGGAACCTTCAGCGGACCTGGGATCCCTGGAGCCACGACAGTAGCTGAAACGTCTCAGGGAGGTCCCTAGCAGAACTGGAGTTAGCCATCCAGTTTTCATTCCTTTCCGGCAGACTTTCCACAAAACCGTATTTTCTTCTTCCTGGGTAGTCCTTCGTGATTTCTCCTCCAAATACACCAAACTAAGAACGTCAGTGCAGGGATCGATAGTATCTGTTCCAGTAGACTCTAAGGGGATTAACGAATCAAAATCTATCCCAGCACAAGTCCGCCCGCCCAGAGCTTACAGGACCAGTTCTGGGTCGGCTGCGTGACAGCCTTCCGTGCATCCCCTGCAGCGGGAAACAAGCTGCGAAGCCCGCCGCGAGGGGCCGCGGCCCGGGCTCACCGCCGGGGCTGGCGGCCTCCCGGCCATTCCCAGCGCGCGGCTCCCCCGTCGGCCCGGCCCG